>CM067578.1:8836921-8969421 GCA_034336665.1 Luscinia megarhynchos | reverse complement strand
GCTGGAAATGCCACCTTCAGCCCAAATATATAGAAGGGGGTAAATCTCCTGTAATTGTTACATGATTTCTCTTATTCCTCCATCATAAACGGCAATAAATTGGGTTTTATCATTTTAAAGGCTGCTGGCAGATGCTGCTGGGCAGGCTCCAGAAAAATGAGGGGACCCTCCTCTCGCCAGGGTGTCAGCACTGCTCTTGCTCAGAATCAGAATTCCACAGTTCTGGAATCCTTCAAGTTGGAGAGGTTCCCCAAGACCATGGATTTTGAACTGTGCTCAATCCCCATTTTATCTCCCAGACCAGAGCACTGAGTGCTGTGCTCAGTCATTCCTCAGACACCTCCAGAGCTGGAAATTTCCTGGAAATTCCTTTCCAAGGAAAGGCAGCTGGGGACAGCAGTGACACAGCCACAGCAACCAGCTCAATCCCCATGCAAAGGGACTTGGGTTTTTGGACTCAAGGGGCAGGTGGCCAAACCTAGAGATACTGAGAGTTTAAAAAACCCCCACATTATAAAATGACCAAATATATTTCCTTAACTCCAGTCAAACCACAGAGGGCAGAAATTTTGAGCAAGGAAAGGTATCTCCCATTTCAATGCTCCCATTTATTTTACTCGTCTCCCACCAGCTGAAAATTGAGCCCAGGGTGTCCTTGGGCTGTGGTGTCTGGGGAATTTCCCTGCTGCTCTCAGACCCCAAAGAGCAGCTGCCAGCCTCCTGCATCCCTCAGAGTCTCCAAAGTCTGTGAGTCTTCCTCTTGCTTTCCTCACAGCTCCTGGAATCACATGGAAACAAGCATCTGCCCCAGAAATTTGGGAGCCTTCTGTCCCATCTTTCTGCAGGGTTGGAGTGTGGAGATGACCTGCACAGGGGACAGGTGCCTGTGGAGCTGCTGGGATGTGCCTGGGGCTGGGGACACGCCTCAGCTGCTGGGGACAGACTGCACAGTGAGAACACTGATCTTCCAGCCTCAGGAAAAGCTACAGCTCCCACCAATCATTTTTATACCCGCTAAACAAAACCTGACAATCAGGATTTATTGCTTATAATATTAAGTGAAGTTTAATTTAGACCATCTATAAAAGTCCCATTCCAGAGTGTTTCCCAAAGATCCTGACACTTTAAAATAAAGAGGACAAATACTGAAGTGCTCTCGGAATGTTATGGGACAATTTCCTTTTATGTTGCCATTCAGTGATGTTTTCTCTCTGGCTGGAACCCAACGTTGCAATGAATTTTTCAGACTCTATCAGGCTCTTTCCCTCTGAGCTTCCAACTGATGCTCAGTGAAGTGAGCTCGGTGCGGGACAGCAGCCAGCACTCAGCATTGCCTGGAAGCCCCTGCTCATCCCAGCTCGTTCAGCTGAGCACGTGTGACATGCAACACGTGTAAGGGACCCCTCAGAGCTGCTCCTTGTCCTCCCTCCCAACCTGCTGGGGCGAAGGGGTGACCCCCAGGCCCAGCTCCCTGCAGCAGGATCAGTGCTGAGCCCCCGGTGATGGGCTCCATTCTTTTGTTCTGGATGTTTCCTTGCAGATTGAGGGCGTGTGGCAGCAGTGCTGGAAAGAGCCAGGATGTGCTCCTGGGTGCTGGTGAGGCAGTGCCCACCCCAGCTCTGCCTGGCTCTGGGTGCCAGCAGCTCTCTGGGCTGCTCCTCGGATGGACAGAAAGCAGAGTCTGATCTGCTGGAGGCAGAGCTGGAAATGGCACAGCGGTGACGAAGAGCATTGCTATGGAAACTCCATCAGTTACAGTCCTCTGGCTCAATCTGCTCCGGGAACCAGCCAGGCTGGGAGGAGAGGCAGGCAAAAAACAGAGCTGGGAAGAGTGAGACACGAACTCACCTGGAGACAGCGAGGGCACCGGGCTGAGCGGACCCAGCGCTGCAGATGGGAGCTCTCGTTAGGAGGCACCGCTTCAAAAATCAGCGGAATTTTAATTAGGTATTGACATGCTTTATTCCTAATGACGGAAAGCCTGGCAGCCGTGACAGGTGCTGTTAATTACGGCTTCTCCCGGCGCTGGGAGCGGCACCCGCACTCCTGGGAGGTCCCACAGCCGCCCCCTCTGGGGCTGAACCCGCAGTTTGGGAGCTGCAGGTGGCTCTGCTCACCAGTGACCCCCGTGTGAGAGCAGCAGCTGCTCCCCAGTTCCACCCTCTGCCCCAGGGTGGGCAGTAAGGAATGTTTCTTTAGTTTGCTGTTCAACCCCAAATACAAGGGCTGAGATCTTTGGGATGGGTGTTTGTAGAGCTCTTGGCGTTATGACTTTTCAGCTCCCTTGCAGGATCAGTTTGCTGCTGGAGAGGCAAAGCATGGTGAGTGACCCTCCAGGACCCACCGGGCTCTCTGCCAGAGCAGAGAATTCTTGGTGCCACTGCCTTTGGTTGTGCAGAGGCACGAGAGCCCTTTCCTGAGACGGAGCCTGACACTGCGGGCGAGCAGGCGGGGCAGGGGACTCGAGGTAGGTTTGCTTGTTCATCTCTCAGTGTAGTGAACTGGTGCTTCTAAAACACCCCGGAAATGATGGTAAATGTGTTTTAAAATTTTGTGACAGTGCATGCACAAATCACCAATTAAAGGCTCCCTAAGTGCCCATTAACATGATAAGTCGTAACAGCTCCAAAAGAGACATTATTGTTTATCACGTCAGCGACCCGTGGATTAAGGACTCCCCAAGTACACATTGACAGGGGGAGCAGAACATCTCTGGAGCTGCTCCTGCTCTGCTGCACTCGGCTGTGGAGAATGGCAGCACTTGGGAGCCAGGGCAGCACCCAGCCCAGCTCAGCACCAGCTCAGCACCAGCCCAGCCCAGCTCAGCACCAGTTCAGCACCAGCCCAGCTCAGCATCAGCCCAGCCCAGCTCAGCATCAGCTCAGCACCAGCCCAGTTCAGCTCAGCATCAGCCCAGTTCAGCTCAGCACCCAGCTCAGCCCAGCTCAGCACCAGCTCAGCCCAGCCCAGCTCAGCACCAGCTCAGCCCAGCCCAGCTCAGCACCAGCCCAGCTCAGCACCAGCCCAGCTCAGCACCCAGCTCAGCCCAGATCATCACCAGCCCAGCCCAGCTCAGCACCAGCCCAGCTCAGCACCAGCCCATTTCAGCACCAGCCCAGTTCAGCCCAGCACCAGCCCAGTTCAGCACCAGCCCAGTTCAGCACCAGCCCAGCTCAGCACCAGCTCAGCACCAGCCCAGCTCAGCACCAGCTCAGCACCAGCCCAGCTCAGCACCAGCTCAGCACCCAGCTCAGCCCAGCTCATCACCAGCCCAGCCCAGCTCTGCACCCAGCCCAGCTCAGCACCAGCCCAGCTCAGCCCAGCTCAGCACCAGCCCAGCTCAACAACCAGCCCAGCTCAGCACCAGCCCAGCTCAGCCCAGCTCAGCCCAGCCCAGCTCTGCACCAGCCCAGCTCAGCCCAGCTCAGCCCAGCCCAGCTCTGCACCCAGCCCAGCCCAGCTCAGCCCAGCCCAGCTCATCACCAGCCCAGCCCAGCTCAGCCCAGCCCAGCTCTGCACCCAGCCCAGCCCAGCCCAGCTCATCACCAGCCCAGCCCAGCTCAGCCCAGCCCAGCTCTGCACCCAGCCCAGCCCAGCTCTGCACCCAGCCCAGCCCAGCTCTGCACCCAGCCCAGCCCAGCCCAGCTCAGCCCAGCCCAGCTCTGCACCCAGCCCAGCCCAGCTCTGCACCCAGCCCAGCCCAGCCCAGCTCAGCACCAGCCCAGCCCAGCACCAGCCCAGTTCAGCCCAGCCCAGCTCAGCACCAGCCCAGCTCAGCCCAGCTCAGCACCAGCCCAGCTCAACAACCAGCCCAGCTCTGCACCCAGCCCAGCCCAGCCCAGCTCAGCACCAGCCCAGCCCAGCTCAGCCCAGCCCAGCTCAGCACCAGCCCAGCTCTGCCAGGAGGTTCTGGCTGCCACAGCTCCACCATCCCTTCACCCTGCTTTAAAACAGCCTTAAAAATTAAATTTTCATTAATCTCCTCATCCCACACATCCCCATCCTTCCTCATCAACCTGCAGCAGTTTGAGCAGGAATATGATGTGTTTTGGAGCTGCTGACAATCACTGCACCCACTGTTTTCTAACAGAGGGTTTTTTACTCTTTTATTTGCAAATAGCAGCAGTTTGTGCTTCAAATTCTTCGCTTTGAATAAAAAAAACACCATTTTTCTTTTTTTTCTTCCAAAGCCAAAATGTTACAGCCAAGCATGGGAGCGTTCAGCAGGGGCTGTGCTGCCAGGGAGGCTTGTGGGAGCTGTAGTCCCTGAGCCGTGTTCCAGCCCTGGCACACACAGCACGGAGTCACCCACGCTCCAGTGGGAGCTCCCACTCTTCCCTTCGCCCAGGAACAAAGGTGTCCGTTTCCACTGTTTCTCCTGTGTGCTCCCACTCTGCTTCCAGCTCCTTGGCCGTGGAGAAGAAAGAACAAGACCCTTCACCAGCACCATCTGCAGGGACATGTCCAGGGGGCACGGGGTGATGGCACAGGGCTCTGCTGTGGGAACAGAGGCTCCCTGGGGAGCCCTGGAACTGCTCCCAGGAGGGTCCCCCTCCCCAGACAGGGGCACATGGACATTGTGGAGCCCCCACAAGCGGTGCCTTCCCGTGAGGATCCCCCTGGCTCTGCTCTCCTGGCAGGAGCTGAGCCTGTGCTGTGCTTAGCAGGGCAATCCCTGATCATGTCTCTTAATTTCCAGCTGCCCTCATTCCAAGGTGGGCCAGATAATTATACACAATACACAATTTGCACCAATTCCCAGGCCTATAAACATCCCATTTCCCATTCTAGCTCCACTGACAGAGTTGTATGGTTCAATTTCTACTGAAGCCCTCATATGCTGTCTGGTCCCATGAAGAGCTCTTGGCTTTAGTCTGCTCATCCCAATTATTGTCTCAGGACCTCAAGTCAGGCAGGATTCAGGCTGAATTCCCCAAATCTCTCCATTAAACAGATCTCATCTTGTTAGAACCTATTTATTCAAGATGCAAATGACAGGCTCCCTCTCCAACTGGAATCATTTTCATTCAGAGCCAAATAACACACTGTAGTCTTCCTGGCATGAAGTGGTGAGCTATTAAAAATGGGAAGGAAATACAGTCAGGTGACTCCATTCCTTGCTTCAGGCCTTCTTCATCAATATTTCACTTAGCAAGCCACAGCTCCATTTTAATAGGAGCCCTGTACCAGCCAGGTGGCAGCCAGGAATGTGACACCAGTTGGAGCTGGGACTGGGTGCACGGATGGGCAGAGCAGATCTCTGACTCAGTGTGCCAGTCAGCAGCCCTGGTGAGATTGGTGTTCAACAGCTCCTTGCTCCAAAATGCTGCTGCCTGATGGTGCTGTCCAGGAAAGGGGAATCAGGAGCTCACTGGAGGATGCTCATGGTGAGGTGGATGCTTCTGGCTCTGCCAATCACCCAGCGTGGCTTGACCTTGGAAAAAGCACCAAAGACCAGCCTGAGCCCCCAGGGGTTGCACTCATCCCTAGTTTTGCCTGGATCCCCCTCAGGATTACAGCACAGTGGTTCCCATACCCACCTGTGGCTGCTTTCCTGAAGGAGAGGAGAGCTGAGGAGTGGAGCAGGAGGCGGGACAGGCAGGGCCTGGCAGCCCAGGGGCGGCATCTCCCCGCTCCTGGCTCCGGTTTGCTGCTCGCACCATTCCCTCAACCTCCGGGGAGAGGGAAGGCTCCAGGAGATAGCAGGCTCCGTTACACAGCGAGAGGAGCCTGTTATTTGATCCAAGAGCTACGGGAGCAGAGACGAATAACGAGTCTGCAGCACATCCACTTGTTTTCCTCAACAGTCAGACTTGGCTTCTTTCCCTCCCATCCGGCACCAGCACGCCCGTGTCTGAGCGCTCCGTAACCGTGCCAATGTGTTCGCCGCGTCCCCTGCGCGCTGCCGGCACCGTGCAATTACACCTGACACCGTGTATTTAGTGGGCTCCAGGCACATCAAACCCCGCGCCGGGCGGTGTCGGAGGCAGGGGCTGCCTCCAGCTTCCCAGCCGTGCCAACACCTCGCACTCGAGCACGCACATGTCACCGCGCAGGTGTCCGGAGCGCACCCGGTGCGGGACAGCCCCGGGATGCGCTGTGCGCTGCTCGTCCCGCGGCCGGCGCGGGCAACCGGGGGCTGCAGGAGGGGCAGGACGGGCCGTGGCACACGGCAGGGCACAGGCTGGCAGCCAAAGTCCCCTCCGCGCCGAGGAGAGCCCGGCTCGGCACGGGGGGAGCGGAGCTGAGCCGGCTGCTGCCTGCGCGGAGCAGATGAGTAATCAAAACTCATTCCCGGCTCTGGTGCCAGGGTGGGAACAGGAATGGGAAGCACGTAACGAAGCCATTCATATGCTAATGACAGCAGGAGGCTGTGGGGAACCACTCTGGCTGCAGCCTTGGGATCCTTCCCAAACGTTTCCCGTCCCTCCGTGGGTTTATCTGGCTTGCAGAGATGCTGGGCATCCCTCTCCTCTGGCTAAGCCACGAGAACCCCCAAGGCTGGGCCCCAAAAGCATCAGCATCATCCCCAGAGGGATATAAACGCCATATTTATAAATGCCAGATATATATCCCATCCAATAAAATGCCATATTGGGGAGATTGGAGCTGGCGAGGAGCTTTGGGCTGCGGGCGGGTGGAGAAGGGTTTGCTGTGCCGGGGTCAGGGGGTGCGGGGGAGGATTTCCCGTGCTCGTTCCTCCCCGCAGGGGCTGCAGAGCGGTGCCACCGTGCCCCGAGAGCCGGCAGGAGCCGAGGTTTCGCCGGCAGCAGCCGCACACTGGGCGCGGTCGCTGTCCCTCCTGTCCCTGGTGAGCGTCCCCACCGCTCCAGCTGCTGGCCGGGAGCTCCTCGGGATTATTTATAGAAAGTTAACAAGGATCTGCAGGGCCATTGTGAAGTAATGGGAGCTCTTACAGGTTTATTTTATTGAAGCATTTTGACATTAAATCAGCGATTTCTCTGTCAGCACTTCGGAGCTGTTTCTGTCTTGTCAGTGAATTTTACTGGGGACAGAGCAGGGCTGAGTGCTGGGTCCTGCACCTCACAGAGCAAAAAAAAAGGACTATTAATTAGTAACTAATGCCATTATCAGCACTCTCAGGGTCTCCCACTGTCCCACAGGCACCACCTCCAACCACAGCCCCTGGGGTGCAGCAACTCCCAGAGCCCTGAACAGAGCTGGGACTTTTTGGGACTTTTGGTGGCTGTAGAGGGGACCCTGACCCAGGCCCTGACCCAGAATCACCAAGTTCTGCAGCTCCACGGGGCTTGTCCTGCCTTCCCTCAGCGTGCAGGCTGCTCTCACTTACAGCAGAGATATTGGGTTGTGTCCCTGAACGAATATGGAGTGTTAGAGACAATAAATAGATTTTAAAGCTGGGGATGCAGAGTGTCAGCTGAGCCATTTCCCCTCAGTGAGAGCAGCTGGGGATGGGAGCAGCAGAGCCACCACGATCCTATTTCAGACTTCACACGGCGTCTGCAATAACATCAGCACCATCCAAAAAGCAACAATACACAGTTTATGAGCACCTGAAGTGCCTGTTGTGCCTGTATTTACTCCATTAGGTTGTGTCACATTGCATTTGAGCAGGAGGCCTCGAGGCTCAGGCTGCTCTCCTGCTGCAGGAGGAAGGGGGAATCCTCCCAGGTGAGGGAAGGATCCCACACAGATTCCTCACCACGGCAATTCCAAAAGAAATTGGGATACTGGCAGCATGGGTGGGCAGCACCTGCAGATGGGAACATGCATGGAATGCAGCATCCCTGGAAAAGGTCCCAAATCCCTCTCTAAGCTTGATAGGAACAGACAAAATACAGTAGAATGAGGTGGAAAGGGGGTAAAAACCGAGTATTCTAAAAAAAAATAATATAGGTAGACATAGAGAGATATGGATAATTAAATGGAGACAGATGGATAAATAGATGAATAAATATCTGGGTAGATAAATAGCTGTGTAAATGTGTGTGAATGTACATTGTAGAAACACATGAGAAGATTTCCACAGTCTGTTTTCCCTTCCACCTTCTTGTGCCCCTTCAGAATTCCCATTTCCCTTACAACTCCTGATTTGCACTGGTTCTGGAATGTGGCCACAGCTCCCAGGGCTGGTGGCCAGCCAGCAAGGGGTGGCACAGCCACACCAATGTCCACTGTGGGTCAGTGTCCCTGCGTGGCAGAGGTGAGAGGGAACACGTTCACCAGCACTGCCAGGGCTTAGGGGTGACAGTGACAATTGTCACAGACAGTAATTTCTAAATTTTAACCACAGATAGAGGGGGAAAAAACCACTTTCTAATTAGCACAGGCACGGTTCCACTGAAACTTTGGGGCAATTCTGTCTTTCTTCTGCTTTGGTGACTTCAGGAGAACATGAACCATCCAATTATCCAATCATTTCTACACCACACTAGCAGCAGCTAAGAAAGGGGAAAGGTCAGCACATTCCAGAGAGTGGGACTAAAACGCCTTCATTTTCTCTAATATCTGTCTGTTTAATTACTGGAACAATTGTTTGAACATTTTAATATATTAATTTAGCAGGAGGATAATTGTATGATTACAAATTCCCTTCTAATTGTGTGATTACAAATTCACATGGGCCGGGATCAAGTGAAAAGTTGGAGCTTGTGCTGAAGTGAAATCTGGAATTTGGAGGGGGGATAAAAAAGGAAGAGGGGTGTGTTTGGTTTCCTACTCCTTCCTTGGGGTGGGAAAATGCTTTGGGAATTGTCTGCTGTGTGTGTCATGCCAGGAGGGTGCTGGTCTCGCTGGCTGTGGGGTTTGGGGTCCTGGAAGGGGTGTGAAACACCAGGACTGAGCTGGGGGAGAAGCAGCCATGAAAACAAAAGAATTCAGGAGTTCCTGAATGGGTTTGTGAACCCCAGGCTCCTGGGAAGGGGTTGCCTTCGAGTTTTTAATTTTTCCTGAAAAGGAGCCAGTGGAACATCAACCCACAGCACCGGGGGCTGAGTTTAAACACAGCATTTCAGATTTAGCTTGAAAAGGTCCATATAGATAAGTGATTAATTTATAGTCACTGGAGCCAGGGGTCGCTGAGCTGCTGCAGAGACCCCCAAATCCCCCAAGGGCAGGGGCAGCTCGGCCAGAGGGGTTCCCAGGGAGCTGGGACAGGCTGTGTCTGAGCACAGCTCAGGTGGCATTTCTGCCGCCAGGAGCGAGGGAGAAAAGTGGTTTTTGACAGCTCTTCACAGAAATGTCCCCGAGTGTAAGTGTGCCCTTTGCTGCCGCCCCGGCTCCTCGGGAGCCGCCCGCAAATTCAACAGCGATGGGTCCTAAACGATGTCACCTCCCCTTTGAAGCGAATTACTATCAATTCCACCTGGCCTGGTGGCTGTCGCACGAGGCACCTCTGCCCTGCAGGCTGTTTGCAGACACCTCCTGTCCCCAGGGTGTCCCCACAGTGCCACCACTGCCCCCCGCCCGCACCCCGCGTGGGGAGTGGGGGTCAGGGCTCAGCGGGGCAGGGGTTCCTCTCATAAAGGACACGGGGACCCTGGGGAGGTGAGATCCCTGCCCCCACATCCCCTGGGACATGCTCGTCCCTGCTGCTGGCAGCGTTCCTCGAGCTGATGCGATTTTCAATTACCAGAGAAGTTCCCAGATTTCTGCCTTTGTCCAGTATCTTCCAAAGTATCTCATTCCAGACAACAATTCTATAATCCAACCGTGACAGGACAATCAGTCACACTCTAAATTAAGCATCTCAAATAAGGATTTATTAGAATTAATCAGACAATTAATGTATGGCCATTAAATAGAGTTTATTAAAATACATCTAAGTGTATTAACTATTTAATAGGAGAGATATTGGTTACAGAGATGGCAAAAAGCTTTCTAGTTGTCACTTCTCTCCCAAATTATGGTGGGCAGCACCTTGGGGGAAGGGAGAAGGGAAGGAGATGGAGATGGAGATGGAGATGGAGATGGAGATGGAGATGGAGATGGAGATGGAGATGGAGATGGAGATGGAGATGGAGATGGAGATGGAGATGGAGATGGAGATGGAGATGGAGATGGAGATGGAGATGGAGATGGAGATGGAGATGGAGATGGAGATGGAGATGGAGATGGAGATGGAGATGGAGATGGAGATGGAGATGGAGATGGAGATGGAGATGGAGATGGAGATGGAGATGGGGAAGGGGAAGGGGGAAGGGAAGGAGAAGGAGAAGGGGGAAGGGGAAGGAGAAGGAGAAGGAGAAGGAGAAGGAGAAGGAGAAGGAGAAGGAGAAGGAGAAGGAGAAGGAGAAGGAGAAGGAGAAGGAGAAGGAGAAGGAGAAGGGGAAGGAGAAGGAGATGGAGAAGGGGAAGGAGAAGGAGAAGGGGAAGGAGAAGGAGAAGGAGATGGGGAAGGGGAAGGAGAAGGGGAAGGGAGAAGGGGAAGGGGAAGGAGAAGGCGGCTGTAGCAGCACTCGAGCCCTCCCTGAGCCCCCTGGTGCTGCCCAGACCGGAGCAGTTATCCCAGTCCCAGCTCCTGCTGCTGTCACTGCCTTTCTCTTCCCCCTCTCCTCTGAAGTGCCTCCATCACCTCGAGTGCCATCTCCAGCCACTCCAGATCATCCCATTTATCCTTTGCACTTGTGCAGAGCTTTACACTTGCAAAGCAGCCCTTAACTAATTAATCAGATGTTAATGATTCCTCCAAGGTGCAGCAGAGCAGACAGCTATCAATCCTCGCCTCTCCCTCTGCATCTCCCCCGCCTCCACAATTAGATTCCAGCCGATTTTCCTCCTGCTTTGCTCTGTTTTCCCTGTGGCCTCTGTTCTGGGGAAGGACGGTGCAGCAGCATCCATCAGCCCCGTGCTCATTACTGCACACTGAGCCGGGCTTGGCCGCCTTCCCTGCTGCTAATTCCAGCCTGGGAGTGTGGGAAGGCCAGGCAGGGAGAATGCACAGCCAGGCTGCAGACATTTGGGTCAGTCTGGAGAAGCTGAGGCTGTTCTTAGAGAGATGACGTGTCCTAGAGCCATCCCACAGCTCCCACCCTCTCCTTGGTGGCCCGGGAGGGAGGTGACATCTCCCGGGAGTTCCCAGGTGCACTCCCAGCACTGTCAGGTCCTGGGGAAGGGAGGGGGTGATGGGGATCCTGTGTGGGAAGGGAGAATGAAGAGCTGTGGGCTGCTCCCTCTTTTCTGGCAGTGCCTGTGTCCCCTCTGCAAACAGAGCTGGCCTTCAGGAGAGCAAAACACCCCATTCTGCAAGGCAGGATTTGGCTCCTGCTGTCCCAAACCAAGCAGACAGATCCCGTGGGATGAGGAGGGGGAGAGCTGCAGAAACACCCAGCAGCTGAGCTGGCAGCTTTTGGGGACCTCCACCTCCTGCAGAAACCCAGCATGGGATCAGGGAAAGCTCCATGCAGTGTGTGACAGACCCGACCCACGGGGCTCTGCACTCCCCTTCCCCAAAGCAGCAGCAGGGAGGGGAGCAAGGGGAAAAGGGCAAAGCAAAAACACGGATTTTTATGATATGCAAAAATATTCCAAGACAATGCAAATGAAGCAATTTAGCCTTGCAGGCATTCCTCTGCACACCATTATTAAAAGTTCCCAGTCTGGAATTGCCATTTCTAATCACAGGTGGGATCTGAGGCAGGCGGAGCCAGAGCTGGGGCTGGGCAGGTGTGAGAATGCAGCCAGGGCTGGAGCCCGCTGTGCCCATGCTCTGGGGGCACAGAGCCCCCAGGAGCATCAATACTCTGCTCAGGGACACAGAGGTGGGATGGGGGTCCATGGAAAATGAGTTTGAGGTTACTGAGCTCGCAGTAAACTCAGGGCAAGCACAGCTCGGGTGCTAGGATGGGACAGTCACCCCTTTCTGCCATGTCCACACCCCAGAGAGCCTCACCCCTGAACTGGGGAGCACTGGTGACTGGGGGGAGCGTGGTTTGAGCAGAGGAGCAGGGGCACACCAGGGGTTCTGGAGGAGCACGTGAAACCCTTAATTATAATTAAATAATGGCACCTCCGTGAGCACTGAGTGCAGCCCAGCAGCGCTGATATAACTTGGCAGGGCTTATCAGAAGGAGAGGCAGATCCAATTAGGAATTAACGGTGCTGCAACCACGGAGCAAACACCCCTCACCCAGCCACTGCTTCTGCTGGGAAAGCCTCTCCCCTCCCTAAGCTCCCAAGGGACAACGTCTGTGCCCTGGTGCTGGGAATGCTGGCACTTGTCCCACCATGGCCCCTTGTGATCCTTGTATTTTGAGACACCTTGCTTGTGTGCATTGCAGGAATTTATTTAAGAACCTGGCTATTTCTGTCAGTTTTGTTTCCAGGGAGGCCATTCCTGCTCTTTGTCTGATTTTTCTCTTCCTAAAAATCCGCTCTTTTCACTTGGCTTTTCTTCCCTTTTTCCTCGGAGGAGTTATGAATTTCATTCTTTCACAGCCATTCCCAAGCAGCCTGCTGCCTTCACATTCCCAACTCATTCCTCTGCTGATTAGCACCAGATCCAGAAGAGTTTCCTCTCCATTTGTATTTATAGCTACACTTACAAATGGCTCGGTGCAGAGGAATTCGGCAGAGCCCTGTGAAACAACCTGGAATGGGAGGGGGAAAGGAGAGGCAGAGGAAGCAGCTTTTGTTTGGCCAAAGAAAAGTCCGAGGGGAGAGGAGAGGACGGACTTGGAAATGCAAAAGGCAGCTGAAGAAGAAAGTCACGCACTGCTGGCTCCTGTGGGGAAGAAAGGGAATTTGGGCTTTGTGTGAAGGATAAAGAGGCTTTTCAGGCCAGGAAGGACAAGCAGCTGTCGGGAGGGGCTCAATCCCTGTTTGCTGCTGACCTCCAGCGCTGGCCCCGAGCCCCTGGGCTCCCCACCACGGGGGCTGCCACGGCCACTGAGTGCCCTGGGCTTCCAGCAGCTCTGAAATCCTGGGATCCTGCCCCTAGTCACCCCCCTGTCCTGCCCATCCCTGGCAGCTCCTGCCCAGCCACACCAAAGGGTCGCTCCCCATTCCATAAGGGACTAACCATGTCAGACTGATTAATAAGCAATGCAAGTGTAAACAATGGTGTCAAAGGGAATTTAATTATTGGCAATATAATATGATTTTGATTAATACAATTAGATTCTTTAATTGCATTAGTAAGACCAAAAACTAGCGCCGGGTCACTAATTTGATTGAAATTTCCAGCTAAACAAGCTCCAGTCCTCCTCTCTCCCATCTGGATGGATGGGCCATGGGAAGGATCTGTGGCACAAGGACCTGCTGGCCCAACACAGGGCAGTGCCAGCACAGGGGACACCCCCCAGCTGCTCCCTGGCAGGGGCTGGCAGCCCTGAGACCGTGCTGGGGTGCAAGACCCTGCTCACCCCATTTCCCCCCGATCCCTGGCAGCCCAGCATGGCCCCATGTCCTGCTGCTGCTCTGGGAGAGCAGTGTCCCCTCCGGGCTGTGGAGATGCTGCTGGTGGCCTTGTGAGCGTTGGGAAGAAGAGAGGCTCCCCAGGAGTTGGGATTTTGCGTGGAGGAGTCAGAACGTTTGGATTTCTGGCGGTGCCAGTTGTGCCTGTGCAGCAGAGCAGGCGCTGGGCTCCAGCCGTGTGCACAGCGTGCAGACACAGCTCAGCTGGCTGGGCAGCACTTCCAATTACTGCTGATCAAAATCTAATTATTGGCTTTAATAGGAGCTGAATCTGGCCTGAAGAATCCAGGAACAATTATTCCGGGTTCCTGTTACATTAAACAGGAGCGACAGGACAGCTCCCTTTCCCTGTGTGCAGAGATCAGAGCTGGAGAAAAGCTGAATAAAAACTTGGCCTGATGCATTTGGTTTTCTTCTCAGCCCAGGAAGGGGAGGTGTGGCAGATCTCAGCCCAGGGACACCCCAGGGGTTCATGGAACCCAGAATGGTTTGGGTTAGAAGGGAATTCAAAGCTCATCCAGTTCCACCCCCTTCCACTGTCCCAGGCTGCTCCCAGCCCTGTCCAGCCCGGCCTTGGGCACTTCAGGGACCCAGGGGCAGCCACAGCTTCTCTGGCCACCCTGTGCCACCCCTCTCACACAGAGGCTCCTCCTCACTGGCCTGCTCTGATGTGATGCTGTACTCGAGGCAATCAAAAAAATTAAGCTCTATAAAAATAAAAGTTTTACTCTGCAGGAAGTTCTCTTGGAACTGACAATTTGCCAGAATAAGGAGGAACCTTTAAGCACAGTTTCCCACATCCCCACAGGAGTTTTTCTGTTGTTACTTACACCAATATCAAAACCAGCATGTAAATTATAAACACACCCCTGTCCATGCAGCAGCAAAAGCCACTGTGCAGCTCAGGGGTTCCTTTGTAGGGTTTTAAGCCCTGGGATGTTTTCCTTGGTGCTGCCCTGGCACCACGGGAAGGTTTCAGCCCCTTTCTCCCCCTCCCTGTGCTGCAGGGCTCTGGACACCCAGACATCTCCATCCTGCAGGATGCTGGGCACACCAGGCTTGGCCTCCTTGGCTGCTGCTGGCTCCTTCCTGAGATTTATCACCTGTGGAAGTGTGTGAGAATGGAGACAGTTTTTGCAGCTGTGCATTATGCACCCTCTGGACTGTGACTGCTCTTTGTGAGCTGTGACGCCGCGTCCCATAAAAGCTGTGTTTAGGATCCAGCTCAAAATTCACATTTTCTAGCACATAGAACATAACTGCTCCTTGGGAGCCGATTCAGCCATTAGCAGAGGGATGTGCTCGTGGAGTTTTTTTTTGAAGGAGCACATTTATTTAGAGGTTGTTTTGAGGAGGTGCTCCAGCTCTGCCCTCACCCCAGGAGATCCTGGGGGACAAATATCCACATATATGGAAAAAATCCTTCCCTGGGAGGGTGGGGAAGTCCTGGAACAGGTTGGCCAGAGAAGCCACATCCCTGGAAGTGTCCAAGGCCAGGGTGGGCAGCCCAGTGCTGGTGCCACCCCATCCTGGGCAGGAACTCCCAGGTGAGCAGCAGGTAACCAGGAAAAGGAGAGAATCTGCTCAAAGACAAAGGCAAAAAACCACTTTGTTTGGGACAAAATTTTCCTTTGTTTCTAGCAAAAAAAGCAGATTTATGGGTTAATAAACATCTACGATTGGCCTCTGAAAAAATACACTCAGGTAGACAGAAATTAGTCATTCAAATTAACTATAAATTAAGATCAGCCTAATTTACTCCCATTAAAATGGAAAAGCATATTATCTCTCATTCAAAGGAATTTGTATTTGATGCAAATAGGACAAATTCAGAAAGTTTGGAAATGTTCTCTGATTGTTCATTTGCATCGTTAACCGGCAGAGAATGGGCCTGTGATTTCAAAATGGGAGAACAGAAGGAACAATAATTAGTTATGTAAATAATGTGGCATTCTTGTTTATAATTAGTCCAAGAATAAAATAAAATTCACGCATGTCACAGGACTCATTTTCGTATGCAAATGAACAATCAAAATTATAAACGGTAATAATGCAGTTTGGGAGAATGTGGCATTTCTAATTTATTAGCCCAGGCTGAAGCCAGAGCTGATTCCAGTTGACGTTGGGAGATTTCAAAGGTACCTCCAGGATGGAAAAAAGCATCCAAAAAAAAGAGAAAAATGAGAGGGAACAGTGTGGGATCACCTGTTGGAGTTGCTCCTGAGGGGCAGCAGTGCAGAATTCCCTGTGGCTCTGGGAAGGGGTGGGAGTAGCTGCAAGCTCCAGGGCCAGCAGCCCCTGCACTGGGTCCTGCATCAGGAATGCTCCTCCTTAACAAAAAACTGGAGGGATGTGGGAATGCTTTAAAATTCCCTAGGATTGCCATGGTCTGTAAGTCTGATTTTTCCAGGAAAATGTGGTGGAGAAGAGAGCTGAGGCTGGAAAACTTCCAGCTGAGGTCCAGCATTCCACAGGCTGTCCCAGCATGGAGGTGGACATGTCACAGAGAGGATCCATCACTGGGTGACACAGGCCCATGGGAATACCCCAAAAAGCCAAATTTGCACCCATTCCTGTCAATCTCATTTCAGTCCTCACCACGAATTTTGGCCC
Source organism: Luscinia megarhynchos (assembly GCA_034336665.1). NCBI lineage: Eukaryota > Metazoa > Chordata > Aves > Passeriformes > Muscicapidae > Luscinia > Luscinia megarhynchos. The sequence continues at coordinate 8,953,413 of CM067578.1, read as the reverse complement.
CAGTGGTTCAACACCAGCAGCTTTCAGCAGTGACAGGAGCTTGGAATGCCTCTTCCTTTTCTGTCCCGTGTGGCTGGGGCCTGGGACATGAGCATCACTCCCAGTTTTTTTCCCTAGCTCCCATCCAGGGTCCTTAGAGCCCCTGCCAAGGACATGGAGGAGCCTCTGCCCCCCCTGCCCATCCAGGGGATCCTCAGGACAAGCCCAGCTCTAGGAATTAGGGATTAAATAATGATATTAATTATTAATTATGGCTCATCTTGCTGCAGAGTGTGGAACAGGAGTCAGAATGTGCATCAGGGAGGACGGGACATCTCAGGAACAGGAAGGCTCTGGCTGCTCTCTTAAAATGTGCTCCCACCTCCGCTGGACACGGAGCCGAGGGCTCTCAGGGGGGCCCGGCCGAGCGTGCTGGATAATAAAAGCAAGGCAAGAACTTTAATTAAGGCTCCTCAGGCAGATGCTGCTGAGGGGACGTGGGGAGTGCAGCTCAGACTTTCCCTGGCCAGGGCTGCTGGGGAAGGAGCTGTGTGGGGGGAAGAGCACCATCCTGCACCCCCGGGGGGATAAAGGATGCAGCCAGAGGGTCCTGGTCACTCCTGCAGGGCTGTGGAGGTCACTGCCATGGAGCTGCCCGTGCTCCTGGAGAGCCAGCACTTTGTCCAGCCCCTGGGTTGTGGAGGGAATTCTCAAAGGAAGCACAAGTCAGGCTGGGATGTCCAGCATCCCTCTCCTCAGGGGTCCCAAGGATCCTCTGTGTGTGTGTGTGACCCCAGGATACGGGCTGGGGGCTTTAGAAGCTGCTGGAGCCCATCAGGACTCCCTGGGAACATCCCAGAGCACCACCCCGGGGCTCCAGCCCTCTCCAAAAGGCACAGGCTCATCCCCCAGCAGACACTGAGCTCAACACCAGCAGAAGCAGCCCCAAATCCCAGCGCCGAGCTTTGCAAAGCGGGAACAAAGCCTGAGCCACTGTTTACTCACTGCCAAACCACTGAGTGAACCTTCCTGTCAATCCGACACTTTTAGGGTAATTTAACTTAATAACACCTTTGTCTGCACAAGCGTTTGTGTCTGAAGGGTTATTACCATCACAGTTATTTTAGGTGGGTTAATGGGATGGAGTAGATTTGAAATTGTCAGTGCAGCCACGCAGGCGGCTGCTCACAGTGTTTACCTTCCCAACCCTTCCCTTGCTTTACATAACTTCCCACCCTCACCTAAAAGTGCCGTCATAAATTATGAGCAATTTCCCCCCAGGTCTTCATGCATCATTAATTCTTTGTTTAGAAGGAAAAAACAAACTGTCCAGGTCTTAATTGTTAGTGCTTTGAGCAGAGCCTGGGCTCTGTGCGGGGCCTCTGGGGCGTGTCAGAATTTTTGGACTTCTTTTAGTTAATATTTAACTCATCACATCAGGGGGCTCACAGGAAAAGAGGGAGGAGGAAAGAAGCTTTCTTAAAAGGAGAAAGAAAAATTGTTGTGGGGAACAATCAGGAATTGGCCAAGGCAGATGCAGTGCCCAAGTTCCCTCCTGCTCCTAAATAGAGAGATTTTAGGAATTAGGATTTTTTTTCCCTGCAGGTGTGCAGGGAGCAGGAATGTGCAGCCCTTTGGGGAGGCTGCAGCTGCTGGGGCTCACCCTGCAAAGGAGGGAATCCCTGGATTTGTTGGGAGCATCCTTCATCCCTGCGAGCCTCTCCCCTGCTGCCGACAGCGCCGGCTGGAACCAGAGCCACGGCTGGGCATGCAGTGGCTGCCACCCCTGCTCAGCAGCTGGCCCCCCTGCATGCCATATGGCACCCCTGCATGGCATATGGCAGCCCTGCTCTGCAGCTGGCACATCTGCAGGGTGCTGGCACCTGTGCCTGGCATCTGTCCCCCCATGCCCGGCCCCTGCTGCAGCTGCAGTGGGAGGAAAGGAGGAGGGGGCTGTGCCCTTCTCCCTCTTCCCCAGACCTCCTAGCTGGGCATTGCCTTGCTCTGAGCCTGGCACAAGCTGCCTTTCCCCTGCCTGGTGTCATTTTTGGGTGGGAGTTACGTCCATGGCAGCAGGGCAGGCACTGAGCGCTGTCCCATGCCAGGGCTGGCACCTTCCTTGTCACCTCACCGGGCCCCTCGGTGCCTCCCAGCCGCCCCTCGGGCCAGGTGACCTTGAGGTGGCTTTGCTCCTTGGCTCAGCTGCAGTCAGAAGATTAAATTCTGCTCCTGTCCTGGGAATCTGATGATAAAAAGTCCTTCCTAGACAGAATCCGGATAATGAACAGCTCCCCGGCTTCGCGCTGGAAGAGGGAGTGTGGAGTTATTACTGCATTAAAAAACCTCCAAAGTCAACTAAATTCACCCCAGACACGGAGGAGCAGAATTCCTCTTCATTCGGGCGGGTTGGAGCATCCAGCACCGTCAATAATGTTGTGCTAATTGCAGGAGCACAGGGGGTTTTGCCGGGGGGTGCAGGAGCCAGCCCCGGCGCTGCCCCTCCTCCCCCCGTGTCCATCACTCCTCTGCTGAGGACGGAGAGGGATTTGTTCTGTAGGAAAACGCTTCCAGTGCCCATCAAAAATCCAGTTCCATCAAAAATCCACGCTCCAAAGCACCAGGGGTGTGTGGTGCTGCTGTGGCAGCTCCAGAAGAAAATCAGGGATGTGCTCCCTTGCCTTGTGTCCCCAGGATGTCACTGACCAGGGACAGGCCACTCAGCTATAAACCCTGTGCTTTAAACACCCAGCACAAAGAAAGGCCAGGCCAGGAGAGAGAGGAGTGCCATAAACAAAGCTGTGGCACGTCTCTGGCATTAGTCATACTCCAACAGGGATGTGGGACATATATCTGGGCAGGATTCGGGATATCTGCTAATTAAAGAAGCCTCTGGCTGCTGGAGAGTGTTAATTCACAGACAGCGTGGTCCCCCTGGGCAGAGCTCAGGGCAAGCAAGGATTTATTTACACCTCACAGAAGTTGTTCTTTTTGCAAAGGTGGCGCTTAATCGCTTAATTTTTCCAAAGAATTTGTTGAACAAAGAAGGAATTGAGCCTCTGATAGCAAGTCTCGGCTTTCCTCACCCTGTTTGCCTTTAGTTGAGGATGGAGCATCTCTCCACAGACACAGCCCTCAGTAACTTCCATTTCTTTCCCAGGTGTTACACGGCCCAAATCCTCTGTCACCAAAATATCCCCGAGTCAGACTGCTTGGAGCAGGTCAGTAAATTTCCATAGAATCCTAAATATTTTGGGTTGGGAGAGACCTTAAAGGCCATCTCGTTCCTCTGGCCCGTCCCAGGGTGGTGTGAGCAGGATTTCCCAGCCCAACCTGCTCTCCCTGACGGATTTTTCTCAGCGATACAAGAGCACTGCGGGAAGATGCTGCCTGCTCCCATCGCCTTCCTGTGCCTTGCCGTGCAACAGCAAAGGCTCTTTAGGGCTGGCAGACACCTCCAGAGCAGAGAGGCTTCCTCGCATCCTCGTCCTTCAAAGCCATCATCCCGAAATCGCCGGCGAACAGCGCACGGGGCGAGCGGCGCGGCGCTCAGCCGTCAGCAGGACGGCTCTGACATAAAAGCGGAGATAGCAATTCCTCACCGCCGAGCCGGGCTGACACCTCGCTGACCTGCGAGCAGCAGGGACTCCCGGCACACGGGCACAGCCCGGTTGTTTGCTGCTGATTAGAGCGGGCAGGCGGGCGGCAGGACGCGCCCGAGCCCCGGCCGGCGCTGCGGCTGACCCCGAACCCGAGAGCTCCTGCAGCTAAATAAACCAAGTAAATCATCCTGGCAGATAGATAATTAAATAATTATCAGCCACTTAATAACAAGGAGTGAGTGTTCAGAATTAGCATATTAGACAGTGTCTTTAAGGGCTAATTGTTGCATTACATCAGAGTTACTCATTCATTATTCTTGTCATTTCGGGTGATAATTTGCACTTTAGGAGACAGAGACAATTTTAGCAGGCAATTAGAGACATGTCAGGCTTGGCCTAGTGAGTTACTGTCACAATTATTGCATTTTTTCCGGTGTCCTCATTTGCAGGAGTGTATTTAAGGGCAGTCTGGTAATTTCATGGTGAGGCAAAACAGGCACCGGCACCCGGGGAAGCGGCAGGGATGGAACAAACCCCGATTTCACGGCACCGGGAGGGGGCTGGGGGCTTGCAGAGGGACAAAACCTAAGGAAAAGGGTGTTTCCACATTGCTGATGGAAACCTTTTATTTGGGGTCCCCAGCTCCCATTGGAACCAGTCCCACACGTCCCCCTATGCCACAACTTTGTGTTGAGGAGCTGCTGCCCTTTTTCACCCCACACCAGCGATGGACAGAGATCCTTACCCAGAACATGGCATTAATTGGTGGATAAATTGGTTTTTATCCCCAGGTTTTGGCAGCTTTGGTTACCTGGAGTGGCAGGGACGGGCACTTGCAGCAAACTCCAAGGAGAAAGGTTTTCCCAGGAACACAGTGCACCTGCCCATCAGAGAGATGCCATCACATCCCTGCTTCCTCAGAGAGGATAAACACAAGGATGTGCCCCGTGCTGCCGAGCCTGAGTGAGCCTGAGAGCACTGACAAGGCTTAAATATTCCTTAAACCACAGCTGAAGGGAAAAACAGGATCTGCAGCAGCTGCACCTTGGGATACATGCATTATAAGGGTATATACAGTCAAATAGAGTTAATTAAGCTAAAACCACTGTAAATCTGCCAGATCCATATTAACACTATAGTCAAAATAGTGGAAAATATAGTATTTTCCCTAATAAATCCTGTTCTGTTACAGATTTATGTTGGCATCTGCATAGTTACCAGAGTTTTACAATAATCATTGATCAATCAAAGTTTTATGACAAAACTATAATTTTCCTGTGTTTCTTTCTTACTTAGTTTCCTAGTTTGCTTAATTCCCAGAATGCAATCCAGTAAATCTTTGGGGCTGAGATATTAAGTAGATAATAAGAATGCCATATAAGATTTGCTTATATTTTAAACTGTCCTTGCAAATGATTTATAATTAGGGCCAAATCTAAGACAAAACATTATTAAAGTCAAAACCCTCCATAAATTACCAGAGTTTGCTTATGCCTGTAATAATTTATTAGAGGTTTACTATAGCATTTCCTCTGGTGATATCCAAAGCTTTATGTGTCATAAATGGGAAATATGGGTTGGTAACACATACAGAAAACAGGACTGATCCCCAGTGACCCCCAGTGACAGACTCAGACACCGTCAAAAGCGTTTTGCAGCAGAAAAATCACCCCACTGTGCCAGACCAAAGGCTGGGGAAATTCACTCGTGGTTTGTAGGATTTTGTAGGTTTACAGGTGGAATAGAAGCTGTAGCTGGGTTGGTGTTTTTGGCAGTGCCCAGGGAGGGCAGAGGGGATTTGCCCCGTGGGCTTTGCCTCGTGGGGTAGCTGTGAGGGGTTTGCTGAGCAGGGGCCTGCTCTGTGTCACCTGCTGTCACCTTTCCACGAAGCACAGAGCCCCTCCTGTGCACATGCTGCCTCCTCCAGCTGTGCCCACCCCACTCTGCTCCTTCCCACCAGTCCCATCCCGCCCATGGAGCTGTGAATTCTGCTCAGAGGTGCTGGATTCTCCTCAGCTGTCTCTGGGTACCTTGCAATGTGTTGTGCTGGCACAAGATGTTCCCAGTAGGTACCCCTGATTTTTTTGTCAGTGACTTCGCTGCAAGTGCAATTCTCTGTTTGCAACCACAGTTCTGTGAAGGTCCCCATAAAGAGTTTCCCAAAATCCCAGCTGTGTTCCTGCCTGTGCCAAACTGAGCTGTGAGTGCTGGAGCCCAGCCCAGCCTCTGCTCATCCCAGTTCAAGCCTAACTGAGACACACTGGGGCACACTGGAGGGCAAGGGCAGGGGGAAGCACAGCCCCACTCCCCTGGGTGGACTGACCTCAGGGTTTGGGAACTTTATTTTCTGCTGTGCCCTGAGGGGGATAACCAGGACCCCTGGGATGGGCAGGGTGGCAGCAGCGTGTGGGCAGCACCAGAGGAGATGATGGAGTGTGAGGATGGAAATGAGATGTGGAGAGAGCAGAGCCAGGAGAGGAGTCCCTGCTCGTGTCATTAAAAACTCCTTCCTCACCTTTCACAGCAAACAGGGAAGAACAGAAATGAGACCCGGGGTCAATCTGATCACCTGTTAAAACAGAGAGAAATAGAATAAAATAAATTCAAGTGAAATTAAAAGAAGTAAAATAGAATTAAATACAATAACAGCTAAGCAGACAAAGAGAAGTGGCTGCAGAAGCTGCACCACTGCATGCTCTGAGCATCCCAGCAGCTGCACAGCCCCTGCCTCTCCACCTGTGATAGCATCAGAGGCACTGATTGCATTGCAGGCTTGTTATCAGCCTCTCCCCATCCATCTCCACGGATAATCCCTTCACTCCCACATCAGGCAGTGCTGATCCCTGTCCTGCCCTGGCTCAGTGAGCCTGGATGCCCTGAAAGCCACTGAGAGTGTTTCAAGCAAATCCCTCTCAGACCACAGCAGAGGCAGCGACTCTGCAGGAATGTTCCTTCCCATTGAGGGCAGCCCCAACACTGCCAAGGTGTGGCCTGAAAGGGATTTATATTCCTGAAAATACTCATTTGTACCTCGACCAATGAGTTCTGGGGTGGGTGCATCCATTACAGAATATTTGATGGCACCACCTGCCCTGCCACACCTGGCTGGCACCTGCTGCCAAAGTGGGGTGAGCTCACACAATAATCCAAATTAAACAGCCATGAAAATAGGACAGGGCTTTAATTAATCCACATTAAACTCCTCTGTGGACAATAAGTCAGGATTGAAATCCCTGTGCTCGGGTTTAGCTCACTTTAATGCTAAATAAAGTTTTCACTGCGGGAGGACATTTAATGAGGTTTAGCTAATTCACACCCTAAATTAATTCTAATTAAATTTCCTGAGTAACCCTGGAAAAGCAGGGCCCAATGAAGCAGATCCTGTTATCTATATCTGTTATTTTACTTGCAGCACCCAAATACACCATAACCAAGATCAACTCCCTGCCTGGCTGAAAACTCGAATTTCCCCGCTCTGTGCTGTGCCACATCCACACCCCTGTGGTCAGTCCCATCCCATGGCAGGGAGGACCTCACACTGTGGCAGCCCCGTGTCCTTGTCCCCTCACCAGCCTCTGCATGCCCAGGCTCCTTATCCATTTGCAGGGAGGAGCAGGGACAGGAGCCTCCCCTGCCACAGAGACGGATGCAGATTACCCCATTAATTTTTTATGTGAATTCAAAAAATTCCGTGTTGACTCCATGACGCAAATGGGTATGAAAATCCTGGCGAGCGCGCTCATTGTTACAGAAATCAAATGGCTCAACAGCCACTAATGAGGCAGACAAGAAGCTTCACTCACCCTCTGAGGATTTGAAGGCAAGAAGAGAAGAAGGAGCGCGTTACATTATTCATGCGCCTTGTTTGAGTTTCAAATCCTAGGAAGTCGCAGCAGAGGGGGATTTGGGGTGTGCTGGTGACCTGCTCTGCACAGGGAGGGGGCACAAAAAGCCCTGCTCCCTAACTGAGGACTTGCAAACTCTGCTCCCACCCTGCCAGGTCCCCCTGCCCTGGGATGGGGAGGATTCCCTGGCAGCACCTCCAGGCACCGCTGCCTGTGATTGCTGGGGCTGCTGTGAACTGCTTAAAACACACCACACTCTGCTGAAACAGGTGCCAAATTCTTATAGAGGGAAAGGAAGAATGGGAAAACCCTTTCCTGGAAAGGAAACCTGGGAGAACAATTTGTCTGAGGAGGAGACGTGCAGGCAGGTGCTCCACAAGGCAGGGATGAGGTGCACAGCACAGCTGTTGACCAAGTATTAAGGACTAATAAACAGATTCCTGGAGTTCTTCTGCATTTTGTAATTATGATTTGCCAATAAAACCCTCCTGGCCAACGTTATCTCAGCCAGCTTTACGAGTGCTCACGAGGTTAATGCAGAGCTGTAAATCTGCAGCAGGTCATGGGAGTGAGAGCTGAGGAAGTGTTTGTAAATCTGGAGGAATTGCTCCAGTTTGTTTGTTTAATAAAATCCTGGCCCATGAGGAGCTGCAGGTTCCTGCTGGGGCCGTGTGTCCACCCAGCCCTGCCTGGCAGGGACATGAGGGACTCTGTGCCTGTCTGTCCATCAGATGGATCCCATTCTCTGCACCCAAAGCATCTTTTGGGAGTGGATTCAGTATTTAAAACCATGCAGGGCCACCAACCAGTGGCACCAAGGTGCCCATCTGTGCCACTCACCCCTGGCAGTGCTGCTGTGCCACAGCCAGTGTTGGGAGCATTGGGACTGTGCTTGAGCACAGCCAACACAGAGTTAAACTCCCTCCTCACAGCTCTCCAGGTCAGCCTATATTTGCTTGGATTTTACATTCGGAATTTGAAATCCACAGCTACAAGGAAACATTTATTTTCTTGCCCTTCAATGATCAAACAAGTGGCGCCGAGGCACAAGGAAGTGGAGTTTCCATTAGGAGAACTGTTTTCTTTTTGCTGTAAAATATCAAATATTTTGACATTTCCATCAGACTTTTCTTTGTATCAAAGCTGCGATGGCAGAACAATCTCAAGGCATTTAGACTTCAGAGGTTTGTGCGTTTCTGAGAATTCCCTCCTTTACAAGGGGACACTTCTGAAGGGACGTGTGATTTCTCTCTCAGAAACCAAAGGAAAGGTAATAAAAACAAGAGATCTGTGAGAGCTCTGGGGAAGCAGCTGCAGGTTGGGTGGAGCTCCGAGCTGATCCCTCAGTGTCCCAGTGCTGGTGGGCAGGTGAGCTCCTGGACATGGGGGCACCATCATCATCATCATCATCCTCATCATCATCATCATCATCATCATCATCACCATCCTCATCATCATCACCACCACCCACCCCGTGGCCAAAGGATGTAAAAGCGAGGGTGTCCCTGAGAGAAAGGATCCATCTCCAGGAGAGGGAAAGGTGGGAGCTGCTTCTGGGATCCTGAGGCAAAGCTCCTGCCTGTCGTTGGGAAAGAGCAGCCTTGAAGCCTTGGGTTTCTCAGGCTGCCCAAGGACAAGGAATTATAACAATGATGAAACACCTGAGAGCCATGTGATGTTTTGCAGAAAGCATGTTTTCCAAGAGGTGTTGCCTTCTTGGGCCAACGAGCCTTTTCTATTCTGTTTTGCACGATCTATCCTATATAAGTGCAGTGTTTCCTTAAATAAAGCTCTCTCTTTTGCTTCTCCATTACATGAAGAACTATGTTGCATTACTCGTTTCAGCCTCAAATGCAACACCTGCCCAGCTCCTGTCTGGGACAGATCCATTTTTATAGTCACAGAACCATTAAGGCTGAAAAAAACCTCCAGCACTCCCATGCCAATATCTTGGCTCGTTGTTTGAACATCTCCGGGGATGGTGACATCCCTGGGGAGCCTGTGTGTGGGGTGTCAGAGCAAAGCCACCCCCAAATTCTGGTGGGGGCACCCCGGGAGTCCCCTGTGTGTCCCTGCAGCCCCCAGGTGGGCAGGGCTGTGTGACTGCCACCCCTCCTCTCTGCTTTAACCAAACAGTGCCTGTGGTCCGTGGCACTCCAGGAGTGACCTGCACCCCGCCGAGACCTTTGGGGGAGGAGGAGATCCTGCCCTGCTCACGGGTGTCCTGCTGTCCCCGCATGGGGACGGGAGCACGTCTGCAGAACCCGTGAGCAGGCACAGCTGGCAGGGCTCATCCCGAGGGGAATGGGGCCAGGATGCCCAGCAGGAGAGGTCCGAGGGGTCAGCAGGAGCCAGTTCCCACGGTGATCACGGTGACACGGTGATCGGGTCCCACAAGGACCAGGAGCAAAGAGGGAGCAGATCCTGCAGGCAAAATTCCACGTGCTCCTCGCATGTAAATTACTTCCAGAGTAAAACTACTTTGAAGTTGCTGTTTATCTCACTCTGATAACAATCTGCTTCATTTCTTGTGTCAAAGTAATTAGAGTGTAATTATTTTTCTTTTTATTTATTTTTTTGGTAACTTTTTTTTTTTTATAATTGCTGCAGGGTTCAAGAGGAGCTGGGGGAATCCTGCTCCTGCACTTCCAGCCCTCCCTCTCTGCTCCTTCCCAGTCCCCTGCCTGCTCTCTGAGCGTTTGGACATCTTTTCTCTCGCCTGTTTGTGCCTGTCTTGGCTTCTCCCTTTCTGTTTGTTTTCTCTAGACATCAATTTTTCATGCTGGAGAGCTGAGGATAATTAATTAATGATTCATAGGAATGCTGTGGCTATAATATAATGAGGGGATGGTTCATAACCTGTTGAGGAGGCAGTTATCAGTAATTTCAGAATAATTAAGAGATGGTTTCAGCACACTTCAAAAGCCCTTCTAGAATCAAGGGGATGGGCGAATTTATTCCTCTCAAAACACTCAGGGACACCCCTTGGTGGCAGAGGCAGCATTTCCAAGCTCCTCTGTGGTCCTGCTGTGGACCATGGGCTGGGAAGGATCCCATCCTGGGAACCCTCCTGCTTCAAGTCCCCTCCTTCAAACTCCTTCACTCCCACATCTTCCAAGCTGAGCAGAGTTTTTCCCTTTTTCCCCCCCCCTTTTATTTTTATTTTTAGTACCACAGGGTGTTGCAAACAGCCTTCCTATTAGAGGCTAGACATATTCAGAGCCTTAATGATAGATTAAATACCAAATACCTTAACATTTGAAAAATGACATTTATTATACAGAGTTGTAAATAGAGGGAAAAATGACAATAGAACACAGTGTAGATCTTACATAAACTGCACCGGCTCTGTGTAATGACTATGATAATGTCAGTGCTAACAAGCAGATAATTGGCATCACTGAGATAATTTTTGGCACCTTATGCAGAGGGGAAACTGCTCTGCATAATTATTTTACCTAGGAATATTCTTCATTTAACAGGTCCATTTGCATAACGGTTGTTGGAACTTTTTTAAGCTGTAAAGGGTGTTTAACATGTTGATTTGTTTTATCCACAAAACAATTGTTTATTCATGAGAACTGGCACCTGAGGACTTTTGTAATGAGGCCACAGTGACCCAGGTGGAAGCACCAGCCTTTTATTGGATTTATGGGTCCAGGTGGAAGCAGGATTAGCCGACCCCTCACAAACACCTCCCAGGTTTTTATAGGTGTTGTAACACTGAGTCATTCTCTGTAGTAAAACTTTATCTCTGTAACGACAGAAGTTGATCACTGCAGTGTTTCCGTGCTGGTAAAGTTCTCTGTGTCCCCAGAGGGTGACACAACACCAGGGGAATCCTCCTCAAGCTCCCACAGCCCAGCAAACCGTGCTCATCTCCGCCTGCAGTCAGGCAGGGGGTGTGGCAATGCACCCTCCTTGGGAGGGTGAGGCATCCAAACGATGCAGGGATTGCCCTGGGATCGGGTGAGGGTTGGCAGAGCAGAGCTCAGCGCTGCCCTCAGCCCCACATCTCAGCACAGGCAGCCCTGGCAGGGCTGAGGGGCTCTCAGGGTCAGCCAATGGCCCTGCAAGGCCGTGCCAAGCAGTCTGGAAGAGGAGAAGCTGTTGGACACCAGCCCTGGAGCTCCATGGCAGGCAGATGCCTGGCCAAGGTCCAGCTGTGCTCAGGCTCCAAGGCTCAGAGCATCCCACATCCATCTGCCCATGTCTCCCTTCCTTGCCAGATCTGAGCTGACCAGAGCACTGCTTGTCCCATCCCAAGAACATTTCCAAAGCAAGGGATGATCTCTGGGTGTTCTCTACTCAAACCTCAGTGTGGGAATTGCAGCCATGGAAAAGTTCAAATTCCCCCCAGCTTACACTGATGCTCCTTGGCTTCTCCAGCTCTGTTTCTGTGCTTGCTGGCAATCCATTCCTGTAGTTAGGGAAGCACCAGCCTCTCTCTGGCATCTTAGCATCCCTCAAAGCCCTCGTGACCTCCTGAGAGAGCACCAGGTGCTGCTGAGCCCTGGGGTGGTGATTTCCAGCGCAGAGATCAGCGCCAGCAGGGCTGGGGCTGCCAGGACAGGCCTGTCCCCACCCCAGGGTCTGGCACAGGCGCTGACCTGGGCACTGGAGCAGCAGGAAGGGTGGGGGATGTGGGGTTTGTGCCAGAGGCAGGGCTGTGTTGTCATGGGAGCCTCACTCCTCTGCCTGTGCACATCTCCCCTGACCTTGGTCGAGTCATTTTCTGCCTCTGCTGCTCAGAGCAGGGCCCTGGCTCTTCCTCACACAGCCACGCTCTGACCTGGGCTAGGAGGAGCCTCCCAAAGCCCCGTGGGAGCCTCTGCCTTTGGAGAGTCCAAACCTGCAATTCCCCACCCACGCAGCTTGCAGGAGACCAGACCTCCTCTCCCACAGCCTTTCCTCTGCTCCACCTCAGGGAAAACTTGAATTTGCTAAAAGTTATCCTCTGAACCTGCAGATATCAATTTCCCTGTGGAAAAGCCAGTGGTGTGACACTTTGATCATGTATTAGGCTTGTCCAGATGTGTGCAGGTGTATGCCCAGATGTGTGCAGGTATATGCCCGCGGGCTCAGCTCTCTGCCCCTCTGCAAACTCAGCAGCCTTCAATTTTCAGCTCAGCCCACAGTTTTAAGATTAAATCCCTTTTTTTTCCCCAAACAAGGCTGTTGGCTTCAGTGAAGGGAGGTCTGTAACATTTGCCAGTGAGGTGTTAAACTTCTGGCAGTGTTTTGATGAGGAATCCCTGAGCTTCACTCTGGCACTTTTGCTGGGAGGAATAGCCCGTACCAGGGCGAGGGACACAGAACCAATCCATCACACTCTGGGGCTTTCAAGGCCATCTCCCTGGCCTCTAATGCTCTGCAAAACGGTTCATTCTCTGCTGGTTTATAAACTTGATGTGCAGCCTGCCAGCTCCCAGCTCCCCCTGGAGCCCGGAGCAATCCAGCCCCAGTTTGTACCAGCAAAAACTGCGGGCATTTCTGATGGTTTCAGCTCATCTGCATTAAAAAGTCCTACACACCTGTGTTGAATCATCCTCACCTGCCCAGAGAGAGGTGTCCAGCCTTCCAGGGATCAGCTGGAAGATGCTGTGCTGTCCCTCACTGCAGGACAGCAATTACAGCCTCCCAGTCCTCCCACGAGCTCAACACCCCTTTCTTTATGGCTCTGCCAGCCCATCTGTCTCAGAGCCCGAGACCACACTCACTCCTGCTGGGATTTTCTCCTCTCCAATTCCCAAGTCAGCTCTCGTTCAGCAGGGAGATTTATGGCTCCTGCTCCCTGCTCCCTGGCTCTGTGCCACGGCACAGGGAGCAGCAGCTCAGGCAATATTCCAACAGCCAGGAGCTGCAATCCTGGGCTGGCACATGGCACTGTGTCCCAGGGAGGCCACTCTGTCAGGTTTGGTGCCACAGGTGCTGGTCAGACCCAAATCTCTGCTCCTTGCCCTGGTGAGTGTCTTGGGGGTGTCACAGTTGTGTTAAAGTTCAGGGAGGAGGGCTTCAAGTTCCCCTCCCTTGTCTGAGGATGGCGTGGAAATGTTGGGTGTGAGAGAGGGGTGAAAGCAAAACTCAGTCCAGAGCTGTGTCCAGCACTGAGCCACGTCCCCACGAGGTCTGGGACAGTGCCCTGAGCGTGTCAGTGCCATGAGAGACCCTGGGATGGCATCACAGCTGCTCTGTGGGATCCTGACCCCCACCCCCAGCTCCAGAGGGGCAGCTGGAAGGTCGTGGCACCAGTAAGGGATGGAGCTCATGGAGAGAAGGCAGAAGGCATGGGGATCTTCAGCTGGGTCAGGAGAGGGGGAGAGGGGCAAACTTTGCAAAATCCTGCAGGGCCTGAGCCTGCCCTGGCACGGGAATCCAGGATGGGAGGGGAGCAGCCCTGGCTGTGGGCTCTGGCTGTTTCCTTGTCCAGCCAACAGAGCCCATCTCGATTCAAGATGCTGAGGACATTATTGATCTAAACAAGTTGTCAGTGAAGGAAAAGTTGTAATTGCTGCTGTAGTTGCATTGTAACACACCAGCCCCGAAGGGAAATTAAAGTTTGGAGCTAATAGGGTTGTATGATCCTTCAACCTTTGATGTATTGAATCTGGAGCAGCCCCTGGAATACTGATTTGATGCACAAAGGATCATTTTTAACAGCAGCTGCACCTCCAGGTCCTCTAATCCAATCCTCCCTCCAATCCCACTGCAAGGCAAGAGAATGGCTCACAGTGCACCTTCCCCCTCTGCCCTTGGGCCTCTTCCTTCTGCTCCCACAGCTCTGTGTGTCCCTGGCTCTTGCTGCAGGAATAAAACGTGCAGGAATGATGGCTGGGATGAGGCAGCATTGCCTGTGTGGGGGGGAAAGAGCTTATGGCAGGATTCCTTGGATTCCAGCCTGTGCCTGCTGCTGCACCTCCATCCAGGGAATGTTCTGCAGCAGGAGCACCAGGCCTGAGCTCAGGGTGCAAGTCCCAGTGTCCTGCCCAGCCAGGATTTCCTCAAAGAGGGAATTACAGATATTTCTGACCAGAACTGCAGCTCCCCATTAATCACCTGCAATTAGAAAGCAGAGATCTGCCAAGCAGCCACTCCCACAAAGGCTGCTAATCAGGGAGGTTAACAGTCCTCAGGTTCTGGTTTGGGAAGTGTCTGGGGCTGTGAGCCCAGGGCTGGGCTGTGCATTCCCAAAATGTCCTGGAGCAGAGGATGGGGCTGTGCCCCCAAAACTGCCCCTGACCCCACAGCCTCACTCTGAGCCCCTGCTTTCCACTCCCACCGGCATCCAGTGATGGATCTCACCACACCTTCACACAGACACTTTAACTCCATGTTATGAAGGCACCCTCTCTAATTGCTTCAGTTAATTAGTGTGATGACCCTGCAGGTTCCATGGAAGGAGCAGCCCACAAGGATGTGCCCCTGTCCAGCACTGCCATGGCAGAGGGGACCCCAATCCCTCTGCCATGTCCCTGCTGTGTCCCTGCCGTGGCAGAGGGGACTCCAATCCCCTGCCATGTCCCTGCCATGGCAGAGGGGACCCCAATCCTCTGCCACGTCCCTGTTGTGTCCCTGCCAGGACAGAGGGGACTCCAATCCCCTGCCACCTCCCTGCTGTGTCCCTGCCATGGCAGAGGGGACTCCAATCCCCTGCTGTGTGTCCCTGCCGTGGCAGAGGGGACCCCAATCCCCTGCCACTGAGTCCCCATCGTGGCACAGGGGATCCCTGCCAGGGCAGAGGGGACCCCACTTCATCACTGCCCAGCAGGTCAGGAATGTGCCCTGGCTCCTAAATCCCTGCTGAGGCCAGCAGGCAATTTAGACCTGAGTGCAGCAACTAATTAAATCAATATGAGCTAATGAACAGCAATTAGAGGTCCAGCTAGGCACATCTTCTCTGGTAAATACTGCTTCTCTCCCAACGGGAAGCTCTTTTTTAATAATCTGTTTGTGTTTCATTTCCAGGAGCTGTAATTCCCCAAAGAAGCAATTTGGGAAAGTGATTTGTTTGTCTGTATAATTGCCAAAGCACTTCGTTAGGCTTGTTTGTTTTTCCTTGCTCCTGCTGCTCCCTGGAAGAGACAGTTGGAGGGAGGGAGGAAGGAAGGAAGGAAGGAAGGAAGGAAGGAAGGAAGGAAGGAAGGAAGGAAGGAAGGAAGGAAGGAAGGAAGGAAGGAAGGAAGGTTGGCCAGGCTCAGCTCAGGCAGTTGGGGTATTTCCAGCACTATTTTCTCCTGCAAACCCGACCTGTTGCTTTCTCCTCAGCTCCCACCCGTTGCACAAAGTTTTCTATGGGTTGCCCACAGTACCAGCCAGGGTTTTTTCCCTGGCTGCCTGGGTCTCTTTCTCAGCTCCCCTATTCCTTCCATCTGGCATTGCAGCACTCACCCTGCTTGCCCCAGCCTGCCACATGTGAGATGGGCTCCTGCAACTCCCCCTGCGAATGCTCCTCACCACTCACTCATAAGAAATTGCAATAACCTTTCAAATTAAACCCTGCACCTTGTTTATTGCCAGCTAAATGCTTCCCTGAGCCTCTGAGCTACGGCAGGGTGTGGGACAATGGGAACACGCTCCCATAATTGGATATCTATTGCTTGTTTAGTGGGCAGCAATTAGAGCACAAACGGGTTATGGGCTGGCACGGATTAAATATGACTTTCCACACTTCCTGCAGGGATTAGTTAGTGTTTAATTCAGCTGTGCTCAAGCTCCATCCACACCAGGCTGTGGAGGCCGTGGCTCTGTTTGCCAGGGGAGCTGAAGTCAGGGAAGCAGGGGGATGTTGGGCACTGCCAAATCCAAATCTCTGATTTCCCTCTGCCCCTCCTCACTGAGCTGCTCCTCCGTCTCTGTTCTCCATCTCACCCCCTGGAGCTCCTCGTGGCTTTGAGCACAGACAAACATATTTTGACAAATGGAGATTATCTGAAATCATCTCTCTCGGAGCGAGTGGTTGCTGTACCTGGAACTTAATTATAAATAAATTAATTAAGAGCAGCAAATTTACTACACAGGGTAGAGGGAGAAAGGGGTAGGAGAGATGATTTGTGAGTGAGGGCAGAACACCTGGAACATGCAAAGCCAAGAGTCACTCTCCCAGCAAAGCTCTCTCAGCACTGGACCCACCCTGGGCTCAACCTCAGCTCCAAGTCCCACTTCCATCCCCCAGCCTGGGGCACACAGCTCCCAAATGACCAAATTTCAGTGTCTGAAATATCAAATTCTTGCCTCTTTTGGCCTCTCCAGTTTCAGTTCTTCTGGAACAAGGAGCTGGGTGACAGTGAGGGCTTAGGCAGAAATCAAATGAGGAGGTTAGAATAATTTAATTTGATACAATAATATAAATTACAGATTTAATATAATGATTATGATTACTGTTATCCAGCCCAGAGGGATGAGCATTTTCCCTGGCTGTGGTTTTCTCCATGGCCACTGCACATCCCATCCCACAGATGATCAGCAGCCCAAATTCTCGTGGTGAGAGGAGAGAGTTTAATCCCAGGTGCCACCTGTTACTGCAGCAGGGAGTGCTGCCAGAGCCCGTCCTTGGCAAACAGGGAATGATTCCCGATCGATGCTCCCACCCAGGTGTTTGAAAAGCAGTCGCTTTCTTGTCAAAACTTCCACAGCAGCTGTGTGGCAAAGACTTTTACTTTTGCTTACAAAACAGCGCTGGGATTTCTCCAGGGAGGCAATGGATTCGGAATTTGTAAAGCTGCTTTCACCAGCACTCAAGCCTGAAAGAGAAGTTGAGATAAACATTTGCATTTTTATTTTGCTGCTGCAGTTCCCAGGTGGAGTTTCACCAGCACAGGGATGGACCCTGTTTGTACCTGGTGGCTTTGCTGGGGGAATTGCACATCATTTATAAATGCAGGGCTTCCAACCATCTCCAGAGGAGTTGCTGGCATCAGTGGGGCTGAGCTGATGGACTTGGGTGGGGATTTCTAATTGAAATTCCATTAGGATAAACAAATTAGGATTTACAGTTGGACCTAAGGATATTAAACCTCAAATATTCTGTAATTCTGTGTAATTCCATCAGCACCCAATGGCCAACAGGAGCTCAGGGGGTTCTTGAGTCCCTCCAATGCCAGATGTTTCCTGCAAAAGCACTTTTACATCCACATCAAAACACCCCAGGGACTGCCTCAGCTTGATGAGCTTTTCGATTAAATAATCCAAGATCAAAACTGATCCATTTTGACTTTCTTCACTCTCTTAAACATTTCAAAGATAGTAATGAACTGCAGGATATTTCTTTATTTTCCTCTGGTTTATTGTAATGCTTTAAGAGCTGTCAGATTGTGTCATTCTAATAAGGTTGTTTCAGTGTTTATGAATTGGAACGTTTCTCCAGGATTTCCATTCTGGGAAATACAGATTTCCATCTCTGAGAGCTCACTCTGGGGGAGAGATAAAAGATTTCCAATACTGAACTCCCTCCTGGGAAAGCACCTTCTTTTCCAAATATGCCAAAATTGACATGAAGAACTCCCAGTTTCACCCCAAAAATCCTCCCTGGAGTATTGAATGCTCATTTTGTGCCTCAGGTCTCACAACTGAGGGTCTCACACACAGAGGGAAACCTGCCCTGAAGGTAAAACCCCTCCCCAAATTAAGTTCTCCATGACCACGTCTCTCAATTTGTGGTATCTCTTCCTAAATGCAAAGGGAAAAGAAATCTGTTTTCCAGAATGATTTTCCCATTCTGAATTCCTCACTCTTGCTGGAGACAACACCTCAGTTTTGAACAACTTTTAAAAATTCCTGTTGGAATTATTTTTTTGTTTTGGGTTGGTTTTTTTTTTTGGTTATTTTTTATGGAATATCACAAATGAGCTGTCACTCTTTTATAAAGGCTACTGAATGTGTAAAATAATGTTTGCCTGATTTAGGAGTGCAGTAGTTTATGCAATTATGAAATAGCACATCAAAACCAGCCAGCCCTTCCCTCACACCTGCATAATTCATCACGGGTCAGACCCCTCCTGGCTGCAGACAACACAAAGTTAAGTTTCTGTTCTATTCTTAAATTAAAAATTTAGAACTTTAAAGGGAGTTTGTAAACCGTGCAACCATTAAAAATTTGGAGGCGAGGTGTCAAAAAAAATGCAAACCAGAAATAAAGCAAAGCAGTGCTGGTGAGGATGGGGAGAAACCACCGAGACAAACCCACAGTAACCAACACTCCTGCTGTGCTTTCTGTGCAAACACACTGGGAAACCAGGCTGAAATATTGCAATCCTGGAACTGAGGTGGCTGAACCCCTCCAGTCACACCTGTGGTGAGAAACCACCCTCTCCCCCAGCCCCTCCACCCCAAGGATCTCCCCTGAGCTCCCAGGATGCTCCCAAAAATGCTGAGCAGCCAAGGTGGCACTGAGGGAACGAGCGAGACCCCAGCAGAGGAGGCAGAGTGGGGAACGTGGGCCCCGCTGCCTAATGGGACTTATCAATTATTATCTCAGCCCATATTTCTTTGAGGGGTGATTGTTTCACAGAGCCTGACATCTCATACAGCTTTAAATTACTCACAACCGGGACGCCTTACAAGATAGCAGTAAAATCAGGAGAGGATTGGGCAATGTAATTATAGTATGGAAATGATGTTGATCGCTCAAGCAGGAACAGACCTTGAGTTGGTGCTGATGCTGCCCTGCTCCAGCAGAGCCTGGGGACCACCAAGCCTCGTTAGGGGGCTGCAAATGAGGCCACAAGGTTGGTGACAGCAGGGCCAGAGCACAGAGAGGTCAGGAGCTGGAGGAGAGCGGGGCTGTGATGCTCCAGAGCTGGGCTCGAGCTGGGTGGGTGCAACTCTCCTTAGGCTGAGGATTAGGGGGGCAGAGCCAGGGGTTCCTGCCTTGGTGAGACCCTCAGGGATGCTGCTCAGAGCCTTTTCCAAAGGGCAGTTTCATTTGTAAACCAGCAAAGGAAGTTTAGGTTGTTTTCTGGGGTTTTTTGCGTTTTTTTCCTTCTTATTTTTTAAAAAAAGGGTTTTCTGAGAAAAAACAGAACAGTGGACATTTTCTTGTTCCAAATCTGGGAAGAATTGAGAAAAAAGTGAGAAGGTGTTTTCATAGCCAATATCAGCAGGATCAGCCCCTGCTCCCCAGGCAGAGCTGACCCCCCTCCCTCCCTGCTGGCAGTGCTGGAGGCACAGTGGAAGTGGGCAGGATCAGAATGAGCTGGGCACAGAGCAGCCCTGGGCAGCTGAGCTTCCACAGAAGGGCAGCGACAACTCTGAATTACTGCTCCTTTCTGCTGGAGACCAGTGGTTTGTGGCTGCTGCTGCTGCAGGTGCCTTCACCTGAGACAGCACTGCCCATCCCCATCCACCTGCTCGGGGGCAGAAGGAGCCCCACAATAAGGAAACTCCATATACCGGTCAGGGAATCACAGGCAGCAAACAAAACCCCCTCCTGGCATCCTGCACACCCTGCCCTGGTCTCTCTGAGCCTCCTGCCAGCCTCGGTGCCTGGCACCTGGATCAGGATGCTGCTGGGAACAGAGGGAACCTGGCTGGGTATGTGCTGGTGACAACCAGGGAGACTGCAGGAGAGAAAATGAATGTCCCTGAGGACAGTCACACAGCGGTGCCTTCGCCTTCAAAGGCAGAGCCCGGTGGGAGGGCTGGGCAGCGAGCAGTAGCCCATGGGCACAGCTGACAGGACTATCAATTTGATGTTTTTAAATGCTGTTTCCAGAGGAGCTGAACAGGAAAGGCAGAAATCATGACTTGCCTTTATTTTTTTCCTTTTTTTTTATTTTAATTAAAAGCCCTGCTTTCTCCCACTCCTTAAAGGTGATGCTCTGTCAGGTTTAACAAGCCGCTGTCAATCCGTCCCCAGCTGGCGCCGGGAGGAGCAGAGGGAGCCGGGCACATCCCGCATTTTCTCCATCCCGGGAGAAAAGCGCCCAGGAGAAACTGGTTCCTGTGGCTGCCTCTCCTCCAGGAGCACCCAGGGCTGGCTGGGTCACTGGAGGGACTGGGATGAGCCCCCCACTCCTGGCCGCATCCCAGCGCTGGCATTGCCTTGTCGAGGCAAAATTCGCCCCCTCCGGCTCCAGCTGCCCCTGGG
Source organism: Luscinia megarhynchos (assembly GCA_034336665.1). Taxonomy (NCBI): domain Eukaryota; kingdom Metazoa; phylum Chordata; class Aves; order Passeriformes; family Muscicapidae; genus Luscinia; species Luscinia megarhynchos. Next base: position 8,932,906 of record CM067578.1, on the reverse strand, counting down.
AGCCAGAGCCCTGCTCGGAGCGGTGAAACCCTGTCTGTGTGAGTGCTGAAATGCTCGCGGATAATGAGGTTAATTAATATGTTCCTGTAAGCCCAGAGGCGCCGGGGAGGGTGCGGATCAGCCTGTCCCACCGGCCGGGGATGCGCCGGGAGCAGCGATGGCCCGACGGCTCCGAGGGGCGGCTGCGCCCCGGGCCACGCCAGGAGAGTGTAAATCAGTGTTTAGAAAAAGCCTTTTAAGGATGCCTGAGGAATAAAAGGGGGTGTGCGGCTCTCCCGCAGCTTCCCGGCGATCCCAGCCCAGCGGTGCTGACGAATTGCGGCGATCCCAGAAGCGCCTTAAAAAGCAGAGGAATGCTGGACAGCGGGGCCGGGCTGGAGGGGAGCCAGCAGCCCAGGAGGCGGCTGAGAAGGACGCTCAGCAGAGCAGGAGGGCCGTGGAGAAGCCCCGCGCCTGAAACGCGTCCAAAACAAGCATCGCGTTTGGGCTGAAGTGATGTCACTGCCGACCATTAGCGCGGCAATTACAGTGAAAGCTTTTGGCAATTCCGTCCTCCGAAGGGCCATTGGTGCAGCCCAACCGCACCAGTAAGGGACTCATCAGTCTTGTTTCAGACCTATGTATTTTTCAGAGCTGCAGAATCCTAATAGTCTTTCCCCTCCAATAACATTATTTTCTTCTCCCTGCCCCAGCCATGCTGACAATGGGCCCTTCTGCTCCACTTCCAGCATTCCACTTGGGAAGATGCATTTCCAGCAGAGGAAGGAGCCACGTTGGAGGCTGAGTCTGGATCCCAGCCCTGGTGACCACAGGAGGCAGCTCCCACTCCTGGTTCTCAGCAAACCTCGTCAGGGTCCTGGGAATCCGGAGGTGGGAGAGCAGCTGGACACATGGACTCTGATCCAATGTCAGCAGTGCAGGAGAAGGCAGAGCCTTCTCCTTCTTATTGTCCCCCTGTGCAGGGAAAGGTGGGTCAGGTGCTGCTCCATGTCCCACCAGCCTCATTTTGGGAGAAAGGGAGAACCTGCTGTATTTGCAGAATATTTATGGCTGTCCAGAGCATAGCACCACTGGGAGAAGATCAGAAATCAGAACCCTGTTGACAAATTGCAGGCCTGGCCCAAAAGAAAGCAGAAACGACTGGAGGTGGTGCAGCTCAGCAGGAACACCCAGCAGGGTGGGCAGGCCAAGCCTTGTGCTCCCACAACAGGGAGGTGAAGGGACTTGCCCACCCTCAGCACCAGCTGGACCTCTCTTGGATGAACCGTGTGGGTTTTGCACAAAGAAATCCCTTTGCAGGTGATAAGGAGTGTTTTGGACACAGTCCCATCAGGTTGGAATGCCTGGAGAGACTCTGGAGAATGACTGGGGACAGAGGGGGGAAGGAAGTTTCTCCCCATCACACCAAAACCAAAGAGTGATGCCACTTGTGGTGCCACAGGCTTGGGATGCTCCAAACCCACTGTCAGCATCCCAGCCAGGGGCAGGAACCCAGGAAAGCTGTGCCTGGCCAGCTGCCCTCTGCCTCTGGCACAAGGAGCACACCAAGGTGGGAGCTCCACAGAGAAAAGCCAGAAAATCCATCCTACAAGCAGGACGTGCCTCAGTCCCACACCCCCTCCCAGCACATCATGTGTAGCTGTTCCTCATGCAGGCAACTGCTTTAATCAGAGAAGAAAAACCCTCAGAACACAGGATTCAAATCCACCAGGAAAGGTGACAGATTCTCCTACTCTTCAAAGGGGCTCTTTAAATATTAAAAATAGCATTGTTGTTTTAGCAACGTTAATTTAAGTGATGCACACATGACACCTCCCATCACCCCGGCGTGCTCAGGCTCTTCTGTTCTGGTTTGTCCTGTGACAGAAAAAAGGGCAGGAGGAGGTTTATTCCCACCCTGCACAGCCCAAGGTGTGCTGAGACTCCAGGCTGGGACATGGAGCTGAAGTTCCCCAGGACAGCCCTTCCCTTCCTGAAGCTTAGCCTGGCTAAACACTCGCTCCTGTGAGACAGCTGAAGCAGGGGAAACACAAAAAGCCACCTAAACACACACCCTGACATTTCCAGGCTCTGCTACCACAGCTCAGCCCATGCTGTGTTTGTGCCTGGCTGTCTCCTTCCCTCACCCCACTGCTCTTCCAGATTTTTTTTCATGATCCAGTTGGGCTTCTGTTTGCAGGCCTTGCTGGTGGCTGAAAGGAAACATGTTCAGAGACATCTGTGGGTCAGAGACGTTTGAGATAGGTTGGTGTCCTGCCTGCTGGACCAAGGGAACCTGTGTCACTCAGGTACTCCCAGCTGAGGCTGAACTTGGGGGGTTGGATTGGTCACCACTGAGCAGCAGCCACCTGTGGGAGAGTTTACAAGCACACCTGGAATATTCATCCACCACAGGCTGTGGTGAGCTAAAAGAGTTTTCCCTTGCTCTCTGCTTCAAGGGGTCTTTGCAGAACCAAGGAGTTCAGGTTCCACCTGAACACATTCCTTTGGGATTTATTTTCATCAGCCTCTGAAGGGATGAAGATCCACCTTGTGCTGGGATTTCTCTCCAATTCCCAGAATTTCTCTCCAATTCCAATTCCACCACTTGTTCCAGTGAGAGCCCCGAGCTCCAGGCAGCTGGAAACACCCCTGAGAGCTTCACCTTCTGCTGGGGACCCGGCCAAGGGCGAGGGGGGAAGTATATGGTTGTGAAATAATGGAATTAATCTGCAATTTGACCTTCACTAACGATGGATGGCCTGTTTGTAGGGATCATCAGTGGAGAGCCTTCACTCTGATGCAGCTGCTGTGAACTGAGGGGCAAACCTGACATCCCTGCCCAGGTCCTGGGGGCTGTGCAGCCCCTGCAGGGACAGCCCAGGCTCTGGTGACCAGGACCCTTCCCCTGCAGGAAGTGAGCCCCAGTTGCTTTGGAAATTGGGGCTGTCAAGGGCAGTGGTTCATCAGGATGAGGTTCAGGTTCTCGTGTTCACGTGGCCCAGAATGAAGTTGTGCATCTCATTAGGATTTGCTTCAAACCAGACCTTGCCAGAGCGTGGAGCTGCAAATAATTTGAGTCTCAGTGCTGGCTGTGTGCCTGGCTCTGAGTCACACATTGCTGAAGGAATTGTTGTAATCTGCAAATTATTTTCCCGTATTAATTCATTCTGGTGAAATAAACCCGTTGCAAATTGCTATCAGCCTAAAGCTGCCTGTGCTGGGGTCGAGTGTGTGGGCAGTGCTTTCTGCCCTCAGTGACAGCGTGTGACAGTGTTCAGCTGTGAGGGACCTGATCTCTGTGCTCAGGATCTCACCACAGCCAAAGGGATTCCTTCTCTCAACATTTTTGATTTTTAAACGGTGATCATTTTGTTGCTCAGAGGAAAGGAGGACGTGCAGCAGCTGTTTCTGTGTTCTGAGGGGCTCAGAGGCAGCAGAACAGGCAAAGAGCTCACCTGGGCTCACCTGTCCTGGCAGACAAGAGTGGAAATGCTCTCGTGTCACAGACTCCTGATTTCTCCCTTCATCACTCTCCTGTGGCCTTGGAGCAGCTCTGAGGTCTTCAAAAAGCAGGAGCTGCCTTTCAGCAGGGATCACAAGCCGTGGAACACCAGGGGAGGATGTTCTTTGATGCTCCTGAGGGCAGAGCTGGCTCATCCCCAGCTGGGAATGCATCCCTGGAGCTCCTTGAGGCCTGTGTGGGTCTGGGGGACTCAGTGGGGCAGGTCAGGACAGGAGGAAAATGAGAACATAGAGAAAACCCCTTTTTCCTTCCACACAGCTTGAACTGGAGCTCAAGGATAGAAGGTGCACGCTGCTTTGTCCCAACTGCTGCCTCTCCTAGGCAGGGAGGTTTGGATTATGCATTCCGAGGTGTTACAAGGTCCACTGGCTTGGAACAAGAAGTCTGCCAAAACATTCAGCCTGGGAAGGGGGAGCTGAGGAGGAGAGGGCTGGAGTTGCTGTGCTGCAGGCACAGAGAATATTAACTGCTCTGTGGGAAATGCCAACATCTCCAGCTGAGGTGATGGAGGATGCAAGCCCAAAAATTCCCTTGGATCTGATCTCCCTTTGCCAGGTGTTCTTTCTGATGGACACTGGGCATGGCAGCTTGGTTTCTTTCACAGAACCACAGGGGTGCAGGCTGCTTTCACAAGTGCTGTGCCCTGGGTGCCCAGGGAGGGGAACACCTCCCTGTGTGTGTCTGTGATGCCACCAAACACCTCCAGGCACTGTGGTGTGGCAGAGGGGCTCCAGCAGAGCCAGCTCCTGTGCAAAACTCCCCCTGCAAATTCCCATGCAAAGCCCCAGTGTCCCCAGCCCATTTTAGGGACAGGCAGTGAGGGCAGGGCCATCCCTGTGTGTGCTCTGGTGCAGGATCTGCAGCAGCTGCTCCTCTCTGTGTGTTTGGGATGGGGTAAATAACCGTGCTCAGCACAGGGGGGTGGTTTATCTGGCTTGTTTTTTTTCTTAATCCTGGAATTTCTCCTGTGATTTCAGAAATAATGTTTAGTGCTGGGTGTTGAAACACCCAGGTGAAAGGACTGTGGCCTTTGTGTGTGTTAAGACTGTGTGACCTCTGTGCTGGAGCAGTGCTTGTGCAGAGCTGAGCGAGCAGATGAACAGATTTCTGTGTGTGTGCAGCTATTCCAACACAGCTTCCAGTGGGATTGTGTTTGCAGCTTCTCATGATTCTCTTTGCAAACAGCTCAGCTGAGGGAGAAGGCAGACTGTGCTCAGAGATGTCCAACAAGTCCCAGAGCCTGCCCTTGGCTGCTGAATCCCGAAATCAGGCCGGTCTGGGGCTGGCTCACTGCGGGGGCTGAGGGACGAGCCCCGAGCCAGGAGCAGTGACAGCCACGTGCTGGAGCTTTTGGCGTGGGCAGGTCTCACACACTCATCCAGAAATGGGAACATGAACCCCTGTTAATAGGGGATTTGCTGTTACACTTTGTTCCCTCGGCTCCTCGTGTCCCTGCACGGAGGAACAACCCAGAACAAATGTTGTGCTGACTCCAGTGATGGTTCCTTGCATGTGCAACCTCCTTGGAGCTGCTGGAAGAATCGTGGTGACACCACATGAGGCACATCAGGCTCTCTCCAGCACTGGGAGACAGTGATTTTTGCCTTCAGATCATCCTCTCAAGCTGCCAGAGCCTAAAATAGCTCTTACTCATGGAGGAGCAATGGATGCAACTCGCATTCATTATCAGAGTGTCAGTCACAGTCCGTGCCCACATGGAAGTCTGTCCCTTCCCCTCAGCCTCCCCTGTTTCCCCCAGGCTGGCAGAACATGGCACAGTGCCTGGGGACAGGGATTGCTCCCATCCCACCCCCAGGCACAGCACGGGCTGAGCCGCTGGGACCAGCCACGCTGAGCACTGGGGGATTGGAGCTGGGGGGTTTTGGGAGGCTGTGACCTGAAACTGGCCTGGGCAAGGCACCTCTGGGATAAACCAGCACAGGTGCAAGCCCTGAGGGCTGGACCAGCCAGCAAAGGTGTAGCAGGGGTGGAGTAGGTCAGTGGGGCTGAGATGAGCAGCTCACAGACACCCCTGAGCTCACAGCCCCAGCGCCCCCCTGACCTTATTTAGATTATTTGTACACCTCTGCCTGCAGCAGCTCAGCCTGATCTGGCCGTAAACTCCTCCTGAAGCTGCAGGATCTGTTCCCACCTGGTGCCTGCTGACACCTCCCTTTCTCCAGCGGCAGCAGCAGGAGCAGATGTGGGAGCTCTCTGCTAATCCCAGGGCATCCAGCAGGCTCAGGGTGTGGGGACAGGGTGCTTGGGAGCCCTTCCCAGTGACCACTGCCTGAATGTCCATCCTGAGCAGCTCCTTGGAGCACGAACAGTGAGTGTCCAGGTGGGTGCTGAGCCCCAGGCAGAGCCCACCCCTCTCCCCAGCTCCTGCTCAGCCCTGCTCCCTTCACTCATCCCTGCACAGCACATCCCTTTTTGCTCCCCAGGCCACATGCCCAGCTTTACAGAGGTGACAAAGCCCTGCAAACAGCGACCCCCAGCCCTCAGCACCCCTGAACACTCCTCATGGGCTCTCACATAAGCGATGGAGAAAAGTGTCAGGCTGGGGGAAAGACAGATCACGAGTATTCCTGGCCCTGACATTTTCCTCCAGATATCTGGATTTCCATATATTTGAAAACCTAATATAAACAACAGAGAGGAAATTTGCATTTCGGGCAGTGAGGAATGAAAAATGGAGGCGGGGTAATGTATTGCTGCTCGGGGAAGAGGAATGACAGTGGTGGAGTCGAGCACACACGACAGCACCCAATCGGCTCGTGGCAAACTCATTTCCTGGCAGAATATAGGGTTTCATCTGCTGGAACATTTAATAGGCATCAAAGAAAGATCACTTCCCTCCTCTCAGCGCAGATTGAGAGCCTTCGCTCTTGCTTTATTTTTGCCATTTTATTAAACCCTTTATATAGTTTTAATACAATATGTATGATCCTCCGGCAAACAAATAAATTCCCAGGCGCTTCCCAGATTCTGAGGATTTCTAATGGTTAGGAATGTTTTATTTATATTTTCAGAGAGGCATTAAATATGCGACGTGTAAAAATATGCAACAAAAAAAAAAAAAAATCGTCCCTAATTTATTGTTCTGTTCGGAGTGGTGTTACATACGGAGTTAATTTGGGAAGCCTGGGGAAGGGGCTGAGCCCCCACACATCTGGGTTTGTTGCTGTGGATGAAACGTCCCAAAGTGCAACCTCAGGGACCTTCTGTCCTCGCTCAGCTGGGCACAGGGGTGTGACATGGGCTGGAGCACCAGGAGGGAGCTGGGAGCAGCGGGAGAGCCACACACACACACACGTGGGACTGGCAAACTCTTTCCCAAGTGACAAATGCCCTCTTACTCCAGAACAGCCTCCTGTGGTCAATCAGAGCCCACAGCCCCAGAAGAATAGCCTGGAATTCTCATGCTGTAGGAGAAAAGGCTCATTCCCAGCTGGCTGAATGGGTTTGGTGACTGTGGATCCTGAGCTCCCACTGGATTAATCCCAGTACAACAGAGACATCAGTGATGGGCACTGCCACACTCCCAGGGCAGCAGGTGCGTGAAAATTTTGGGGGAAAATGTTTTCAGCGCTGCCAGGTGCAAAGGAGGCTCAGATAGAGGACGGCTGGGTGATGGAGCACCCTGGGCTGACCCTAACCATGCTTCCCTGGATGTTTGGAATTCCATTTCCCATGGTTTCCCCAAGCCTGGGTGAGGGCTGGGGAGGGAGGAGGAGGAGGAGGAGCGCCCAGGATGATTTTTGATGACAGCACTCAGTAGAGCTGGAAGCAGAGTGTCTGGAGAACCTTAGTTATGGCTTGGAGCAGCACTTTGCTCTGAGGTTCCCTTATTTAGGAACCAGGGAAATGCATCAGGAGACTTTCAGAGGCTCATCAATTCCGATCAGGTCCGGTCTGGACGCGCCATCTCTCCAGCTCAGGCACATCCTTGGCAGGCAGCTCCTTCCCCCTAAATATTCCAGCACACACAAACACACCAGGGCTGGCTGTGCCTGGGAAGGATTCCTGTGTCCCTGCAGAGGGGACAGTGCTGCAAAACTTCTCCCTTGCATGGTGTGGGACAGGGCAGTGTGGGGTGCCCCGTGCTACCAGTGACCTGCAGCGTGTCCCTAGTGCCTGATCCTTCAGTCCTTCCCAACCCAGAGCCCAAATCCTGCCTGGGAGGTGCCCTCGGTGCTGTGGGATGCCCAGCTGTGACAGCACACACTGCTGAAAATCTCAGAGGAGATTTGGAGCATCCCCAGCAGCTGACTTCATCACAGAAATAAACCCCCTGTTAAGAGATACAGACAAGGAATACTGAGCACGGGGCTCACCAGGAAGCTCCTGATACCACCCGAGAATGGCTGAGCTTGCATAAATACATTAAGAAACCCTCGAGAAAGCCTTAATTGCACATTACAGATCTGTAAGTGCTGCGCCATCAGCAGCCTCCTGTCAGGGACACGAGGGAGATTTTCACAGCCTTTCTATCCTGGGCACTTCCCAGCTATTCTTAATACCCTCAGAGTAAGAAGAACCTGTAAATGATCCCCCCACCTTGCTGCTGAGCAGCAGCACCGTGAGGACCGTCCCGCGGACACTGACGGGCGGCTGGCGCTGCATACATTGTTCGTGGTCCTGTGAGCACAGCGACGTGAGCTGACCTCCTGTTCAGGGGAGCCCGCCTTAACAGAGCTGTACTCGTGTTGATTCACAATCTCTTTCATGTGTGTCCTCAGGAAAATGTGTTTGCAGCCAGCAGGGCCGGGGTGTGACAGGCGCTTGTCCCTCGGGCGCGTCGTTAGTGCGGACGCGAGGGACACGGGGGACAGTGCCCTGCCACCCCCCTGGGCACCAGCTGCTGGGGTGGAGGGGATGGTGGGAGCCCTCTGCAGGCTCCCATCCCTGCTACAAATCCCACGGGGAATCCAAAATGCACCCTAAGAGTGAATCCTGAGTGCAGAGCCCAGAGCCAGGTGCTGGATTGCTCACGGAGCTCTCAGCCCGCTGCCAAAGCAAAACCAGTCACCACTCTGGTTATCCCAGAGGGAGAGGGATGTGAACATGAAAAGACAACAGGAATAATTCTGTTGTCACCAACAGCTGGACTCCATGACCTTAGAGGTCTTTTCAAAACTAAATGATTCCATGATTCTCATCACATCCTTCTTTTTGTGTGCAGGCTTATCTCTTTGCACATAAATCTGCATAGCTAAAAGGAAAATAATTTTCAAAACCCCACAAAACCCAAAATATATTTTCAAGAACCATAAAATAAAATATCAAAATTTTAAAAACATATTTCCCAAATTAGTTTTGGGATTAAATAATTCACCAAGTTCATATCTTTTCCTGCTCCCAAACTTATTTGGAGAGGGAGTTATTCCCTCTCCACATCTACTGAGGCTGCTGAGAGGTTCTGGCTGTGCCCCTTGCTTTGATCTGTCCAGCTGGATCAGCCCCAAAATCCAGCCTGGTGCTCCCAGGCTAGCACTTGCAAGCTTCCCCATCCCTTGGGATGTGCAGCACCTTTCCCCACAGACCCCCAGCCCATGATGAAAGAGAACACAAAGACAAAAAACCAGATATCTTCCCAGGATTTTCCTCAAATGGCCTAAATTCCAGGAGGAGAGGCAGGGTAGCTGCCCTCACTGGTGGCTCAGGGCTGGAAGCAATTTTCTGTGACTGAGGTGAAGACACAAGCAGCGATTCCCAGCGTGGGCTGGGTGGTAGATGGGAGCTGGCCAAGACACCTGGGCAGGCTGGCTGCTGGCCACTGGGCAGGCAGGGAGGCAGGAGGGATGCAGGGAGGGATGCAGGGATGCAGGGATGCAGGGAGGGATGCAGGGATGCAGGGAGGGATGGAGGGATGCAGGGATGGAGGGATGGAGGAATGCAGGAAGGAATGCAGGGATGCAGGGATGCAAGGATGGAGGGATGGAGGAATGCAGGAAGGGATGCAGGGATGCAGGGATGGAGGGATGCAGGGATGGAGGAAGGAATGAAGGGATGCAGGGATGGAGGATTGCAGGAAGGGATGCAGGGATGCAGGGAGGGATGGAGGAATGCAGGGATGCAGGGATGGAGGGATGGAGGAATGCAGGAAGGGATGCAGGGATGCAGGGATGCAAGGATGGAGGAAGGAATGAAGGGATGCAGGGATGGAGGAATGCAGGAAGGGATGCAGGGATGCAGGGAGGGATGAAGGGATGCAGGGATGGAGGGATGGAGGAATGCAGGAAGGGATGCAGGGATGGAGGAATGCAGGAAGGAATGAAGGGATGCAGGGATGGAGGGATGCAGGAAGGGATGCAGGGATGGAGGAATGCAGGAAGGAATGAAGGGATGCAGGGATGGAGGAATGCAGGAAGGGATGCAGGGATGCAGGAAGGGATGCAGGAAGGGATGGAGGGACTGCACTGCCCTGGCCCAGCTGTGCTCTCCTCCTGCTGTCAGCAGCTGGACACAAAGTGTTTTTCTCCACCAACTTCTGGCACTCAGAAAATCCCACAGAGCCTGCAAAGGGAGTGTGAGGGTGGGACACAGCACTATGAGAGCAGGGATAAGGGGAATCACAACCTGAGTAAGCCAAGACCCCAGGAGAGATGTCACTGTCCTTCCCACAGATGAAAGGTTTTTTCCCACAAGGGTGTTTCAGCCCTTACAGCAGGGAATTGCCAAATTACTCTGAGATTTTCAACCCTTCATGCTGCTCCTCTCCTACAGTTCCCCCAAAAGTCCCCAAAAGTCTGGGAGGGGCTTTCCTGCCTGCTGACCAGGGATACTTAGCATCCTCCAGCTCCATCCCTGCCTGCATCTGACACTGGGCAGAGCAGGGTCTGGCACCACTGCCAATCCCTGTCTGACACCAGGATGGAGCAAGGCTTGGCAGCACTGCCCGTTCTGGCACTGGGATGGATCCACGCTTGGCCCTACTGCTGATCCCACAGGTTGTATCCTACTGGTGCCAGGCAGGGCATTTGCTGTGGCTCAGGCAGGCTGCAGAGCTCCCAAGTGGTGTTTAGCTTTCCAGGTTTGTCGCTGGAATGATGATTCTCATCACCACTTGAATTTAATTTAAATGGTTTGCTTCTGCTTTCATTTTATTGGCACCCATTAGATCCCCCTTGTACCTCTGGCATTTCCTTAATAGTCTTTTGACTCATCTGCTCTCAGGAGGAGAAACATTTTTTACAAGAACAATATGAAGTAACAGTTATAAAATCTGTAGCCCGGTGATAAATGTTAAGGACTCATATTCTTTTATTGGAAATTGCTGTCTTTCAAATGTTTAACAGATTTGTAAAAATAATTTCTCCAAAAGGTTACGGTTCTATTGAACTCCATTAGAGAGAGGCTGGGCTCTAAATCACAGCCACGTCCCGGAGCCCTGGCGAGGGGACACGCCAAAGTCATCCCTTTCCCCGTGGTCCACACAACTCCTGGCTCCTCTCCAGCAGCATTCCATCGCCAGGACACTTTCCTTGACCCCCAGGTCCCCCTGCCACAGCTGAGGGGGAGAGTGCTGGAATCCAGGCGTGAAATGATGAAGGGCTGGGGCTGCAGCAGCTCCACGACCTCAGATGGGAAATCGCCACCTTTTTTTTTTTCCCCTTCTCCTCATCCCGGCCTGTCGCATGCCGGGTGGAAAAGATTGTATTTATCACCTGTCAGGGCTTGGCAGAGCTGAGTTACGTGGAGCAGGACAGCATAAAATTATCATACACAAGCATGAAATTACAAAATCGCTCGGAACTGAACAACAAAATTATTTCATTTCTGAGGGAGGCCATTCCATTTTTTAGTCGTGACACCTCAACTGCCAAACTTTGAATTGAAATTGAGTGTGAGGTGCATGGAATATAGACAGCAATAACAAGCAAAGGCATGTAAACTAGCCATGCAAATACACTACATTAATGGCCCCAGAAACCTCCCACAGGAGATATGTAACTAAATAAATGTCACATGTCCCAATAACTCAACTTTTCTTATACATTGTGAAATGAATTATGCTGCAATGGGAGCACAGGCTGCTCCTGCTGAAGGGGCTCCCATTCCCCTGGTGCTCCCCTGGACAGCTGTGGCTGTGCTTTCCCTCTCCCAGGGCTTGGTGCAGAGGTGGCTGTTCGCAGCAAACCCAGCCCCTGGCTGGGTCTGCAGCCAGGCAGGACATGGCTCCCCCAGCCACAGTTTGGTGACAGCGTTCCCATCCTTTGTGAGAACTCCCCGCGGAGCTGGGAGGTGCAGGCAGCAGGAATCACAACAGTGAGGCTGGAAAAGACCTTTAAGATCAAGTCCAACAATGATGTTACTGCATCTCATCCCGACTCCAGAATCCCCAGGATCCCAGAGCAGAGCTCACATTTCCGTCCCACCATCGCAGCCGGCTCTCAGAGCTCCTCTGTATGCACTGAGAGCTCTGGCAGGGTTTCCTGGGCTGCCTGTGCCAGCCAGGATCGGGGGGAACAGAGCTCCCTTTCCCTCAGCCTCCTCACAGGGAGCCCAGCTCTGCCAGGAGCAGGCCCAGCACTGTGTGAGGAGCATCAGAGCAGCTCCATTTTATTGCAACCAGTAGCATCCCAACCACTGTCGGCAAGAGAGTCCCAGAGGAGCAATATTTTATAACCACCATTTGTGTCACAGCTTATTGTGTGTTTGTCGGGCTGTCCCCAGGGATGGCAGCCCAGGGTGGGAATAACACAGCCCCTTCCAGTGCTGGCACAGCCGTGGGTGCTGCCAGGCTGGCTCCTGGGGTCTGGGGGCACAGGCAGGAGCTGCTGGGGTGGCCAAGCAGAGCTGGCGTGGCTGGGGAGGAGGCTGCACGATCCATCACGGGCGGTGGATTTGTCAGCTCCCTCTGCAGCGCTGATGGGCTCTGCAGGGTCTGAGCTGAGCAAAGCAAACGAGCTGGGAAATAAAATTAAAAACAGAGGGAAACCACAGCCCGGGATTGGGGGAGACACCGAGCTGCCTCCTGCGGGCGGGATCACCCACCCCAAGGCACCACAAACTCCTGCTGTGCTTTTGCTGGTTGCTGCCTGCATCCCTGCCTGCATCCCCTGCATCCCCTGCACTCCCTGCCTGCATGCCTGCATCCCCGTGTCACTGCATCCCTGCATGCCTGCTGCATTCCCTGCCTGCATCCCTGCCTGCATCCCTGCCTGCATCCCTGCCTGCATCCCTGCCTGCATCCCTGCCTGCATCCCTGCCTGCATCCCTGCCTGCATCCCTGCCTGCATCCCTGCCTGCATGTCTGCCTGCATCCCTGCCTGCATCCCTGCCTGCATGCCTGCCTGCATCCCTGCCTGCATCCCTGCCTGCATCCCTGCCTGCATCCCTGCCTGCATCCCTGCCCGCATCCCTGCCTGCATGTCTACCTGCATCACTGCCTGCATCCCTGCCTGCATGCCTGCCTGCATGCCTGCCTGCATGCCTGCATCACTGCCTGCATCCCTGCCTGCATCCCTGCCTGCATCACTGCCTGCATGCCTGCCTGCATGCCTGCCTGCCTGCATGTCTACCTGCATCCCTGCCTGCATGCCTGCCTGCATCCCTGCCTGCATCCCTGCCTGTATCCCTGCCTGCATCCCTGCCTGCATGCCTGCCTGCATGCCTACCTGCATCCCTGCCTGCATCCCTGCCTGCATCACTGCCTGCATCCCTGCCTGCATCACTGCCTGCATCACTGCCTGCATCCCTGCCTGCATGCCTGCCTGCATCCCTGCCTGCATCCCTGCCTGCATGTCTACCTGCATCACTGCCTGCATTCCTGCCTGCATCTCTGCCCGCATTCCTGCCTGCATCCATGCCTACATCCCTGCCTGCACCCATGCCTGCATCCCTGCCTGCATCCCTATCTGCACCCATGCCTGCATTCCTGCCTGCATCCCTGCCTGCATCCCTTCCTGGCTGGTGAGGAGAACGCTCTGAGCAGCCCAGAGCCAGAGGGGCATGTCAGCACCAGTGAGCTTTCTTTGGATGCCCCCAACTCCCTCAGAGAAACTTTTGATCCCAGCAGACCCATGTCTCCTAAATATTGTCCTGTTCCCCTTGCTTTAAAAGAGCAAGAGGGATTTTGTAACGCTCAGAGCTTCTGGCTGGAGCCCAGCAGCTCTGGAAGCACCCCATACAAAGAGGAGTTTCCAGAGACCAGAAATTCCTGGTGATTTATGATGGAGCAAACCTGGCCCTTACGCCTCCCAGGCAAGCCTTTGATGCTGCCCCTTTAATCCTTGGCCACCTGGTACTAATTATAACTGTAAGATAGTCTTTATATTTAGTTAAAAACAAGGAAAGGCTTCTCCATACAATAGGAAGACTCCTGCAGCAGAGTCTGCTCTCCCCAGCTCCAGTGCCCATCCCTTTCCTGCTCTGTTGGAGCCCAGCAGTGTGGGGCTGTTGAGGATCCCAAGGAGCATTCCCCAAATCACCTCTGTGCTGATCACCCACCCCACAAGGGCAGGCAGGGCCACGGGATCCCTGTCCCCAAGCCAGGCACAGGACAGAGAATTTCCCTGCTCTGTGCTGGGGGACACCACGAGAAGGAGCTGATGCTGAGGAGAGCGAAGGGAAGGAGATGGAAAGGTGGTGCAGAGAAGGTGGGGGCTGCAAACCTGCTTTTCCATACCTAAAAAAAACCACAATCCCTCATCAGGCAGCTGCAATTGTGAATGCCAGGGCGTGGAAAAGTGGAGGAGGGAATCCCAGCGTGGCTCCTGGTGGTCCCTGGTGGGCACGGGAGGCACCGAGCGCTGCTCTGCTCTGCCTGCTCTGCAGAGGGGAAGGAGAGGCTGGGAAATTATCATCAGTTTAAGTCAGTTCAACTTCAGTTCCCAGAAAAATATTGGAACAAATGATCAAACAAACTATTTATAAGCACCAAGAAGATAACAGGGTGAGTAGCAGCCAACATGGGTTTGTCAAGAACAAATCGTGGCAAACCGATCTAATTTTCATCTGCGACAGGGTAATAGGCCTTCTGGATAGAAAAGAAGCAGTAAATGTCATATCTTGACTTTAATAAGATTTTTGACACCGTCTTATATGACATTCTCACAAGCAAGCTGAGAAATCAGAGTCAAGAGGAAAATATTATTTGGTGAGGGTAAAACCAGCTGAACAAGTGCAGTCAGAGACTAGTCAGGGATGGTTGGATGAAATGAGAACTGCTGGATGGCTCTGTTTTGTATCCAGTGCCATTCACTACCTGTGATGGGAAAAATATAATTATTAAATTTGCAATCTTTGAATGCATTAGAGAGCAGAATCTGAATGGCAAAGGTCTTGGAAAATGCTGGAGTTAGTTGAGAGAGATGAGAATTTATCTGCTGGATCCAGGTGCAGAGTATGGCCCCTGGAGCTCAGCATAATTGGGGAATTACTGGTGTGACAGGAGGAAAGGATCTCAGACTTATTCCAGATCAGAAGTTGAAATTAGGCCAACAATATCACGGTGCTAAAGGAAAAGCAAATGGTTTTCAGGGAAAAGGGAAAAGCATTGTGTGTGATGGGCGGGACACAATTTCTGTCACCAGCTCAGCAGTGCCAAGGAGCAGCTGAGGCTGTTCCAGGTTTGGGAACAGGGACCACCAGGACAGAGTCCAGAAGGGAGTGAGGAGAAGGATCAGAGACTCTCAATGCTCTGCCTGGGTGAGGAGGGTGGATGGAAGTCTGAGGAATTCTCTTCCCATCTGAATCCCTATGAAGCTTCCTCTGCAAGGTGCAAGATCTGATGCAGGGCAGGGAAACCTGGAATGGCCCCAGGAGCCCCGTGTGTGAGCTGCCCCAGGGTGCACAGAGCTCTTCCCCACCCTCCCCTGCCCAGGAGCACTGCCTGAGCTGATGTGTGATCCCACAGTGCAGGGACACCCACAGCAGATCCCTGGGAATGGAGCTCTTTTCCCAGTGCTGCCACCCACAGCTCTGCACCCCCTCACCTCTGCCAGCACCCCAGGAGGGTGAAAGGCACAACAAGGAAAGGACACCTGGCTGTGACACGAGCAGCCAGGCCTCGGGCTGGCACTCCCTGCAGGCACCAGCAGCACCAAGCTGGCATCACTTCTGGCTTTGGCAAGGTTGGAAATGCTGTGCATGTCCAGGAGAAGGGGGAACACGCAGGGGAGAGGCTGGCAGGGCCTTTGGTGCTGATCCATGCACAGCACTGGGAGAGCAAAGCATGGCCTGGGGGCTTCCCCTGCACCCCCTGGCCGGGACCCAGCTGAGGGGAGGGGCAGAGAGCAGAACCCCCGAGCGCAGAGCCCCCTGCCCACCCCGGCGGGCGCAGATGTGCCTGCAGAGCCCGGCCACAAGGAGTTAAATCCGCCTCGCCAGACTGCGAATCCTCAGCGAGTCTCCCACATGCAGCCAAACAACAGCTTGACATTTTCCATCCTTCACCAGAAAGACAAAGGCGTGAAGATATTCCCATGATTCCTTTCTGCATGCCTAACTACGAGCTCAGGTGCAGCAGCATTTGCCCTGGACCGGCCTCATCAACATGAAGGGCGAACTCATCGTTTCTGCATCTTTCCTCGCCACTGCTTGATTAATTGGCTCACAACGACGCTGCCTGAATACCTAATGCCTCCCCTGTCCCTGTTCTTTCTTCACAGCCTTTTGCTGCATTTACATATACTTTATATTCCATAATTTTCACACGCGCGCACGAAAAAAAAAAAAAAAAAAAAAGGGAGCACATCTCGGTAATTTGATGTAATGACGGCATGTCACCAAAAAGAGGAATTAGAAAAATCTGTAGGTATTTAATTTATTCTTGTTTTTTTTCAAGTAGATCTCTCGGAGAAAGGCATTAATATTCATGTGCATGAAAAAAAAAAAGTGCCCTCAAAAGGAAATTTCCAGCATTTTAGTTTAAATTAAATACATTTTTAAAGAAACAATATTTAACTGATAATGCTTAGAGGCAAAATTAACAAAAGTAGAAATTTTTACCTACCAAAGCAAGGTTTTGTCTCAGGGGCTTCCAGGAAAACTGCCCTGACATGAAATAACACTGCTTTTCTGAGGAGGGATTCAACACTCCAAGAGGGAGGGCATGGGGAGGGAGAAGCCTTTTGCATGGCCCTGTCTGGGATTTTTGCTGGACAATATCCCAGAGCACATCCCTGGAGAGGTTCAGCTCAGGTCTGGGCTGTGCAGGGCCCAGGAGCTCCCTCAGACCCACACCAGCACTTCAGGCAAAGTCTGGGATTGCAGGGGGCTTGGGCTCTTTTATTCCCCAATTAAACACAAGAAAGGGCAAAACAGAAACCAAAGAGATGATTTTGAGGGAAGAAAGTGTTCAGCAAACACAACACAGTGACCCATGCAGGCAGCAACTCCCCCAATTAACTCCAACTCGGCTCATCAGGGAGAAAAATGGCAAAAAACATTTGCAACTTTTCCAGGAATTCTTCCAGGAATTGACAGCAAGAGGCAGCCCTGACCAGCAGTTTGTGGAGGGGTTTGAGTGGTTCAGGAGGAGCTGGAAGGGTGGGGGGCACTGGGCTGGATTTTGTGGCAGGACCAGCAGGATGGGCTGGAGGGGTGTGGTGGGAATAAGGGTGTGGAGCCAAGGGGGATGGAGTTCTCTGCCACCCCAAATGTGACTGGGAACAAGCACCAAATGCAGAAACCCTCGTGGGCAGGTTAGTCCCAAAGCTGCACCCTTGGGCTGCTGCCACCCAGCCCCACAGGGCACCCAGTCCTGCATCCAGCGCCATTCTGGGGCTGGGAACACCTTTGGGATTCAATTGTCCAGCCCCATGGAGCAGCATCCAGCACCATTCTGGGGCTGGGAACACCTTTGGGATGCAGACATCCACTCCCATGGAGCAGAATCCATTCCCATGGAGCAGCATCCAGCACCATTCTGGAACTGGGAACACCCTCAGGATGCAAATATCCAGCCCCATGGAGCAGTATCCAGCCCCACAGAGGCAGGATCACTTTGGAATGCAGACATCCACTCCCATGGAGCAGCATCCAGCCCCACAGAGGCTGGGAGCACCTTTGGGATGCAGACATCCATTCCCATGGAGCAGCATCCAGCCCCACAGAGGCTGGGAACACCTTTGGGATGCAGACATCCATTCCCATGGAGCAGAATCCAGCCCCATGGAGCAGAATCCAGCCCCATGGAGCAGCATCCAGCCCCACAGAGGCTGGGAACACCTTTGGGATGCAGACATCCATTCCCGTGGAGCAGCATCCAGCCCCACAGAGGCAGGATCACCTTTGGGGTGCAGATATCCATTCCCATGGAGCAGCATCCAGCCCCACAGAGGCAGGATCACCTTTGGGATGCAGCATCCAGCCCCAGAGAGGCAGGATCACTTTGGGATGCAGACATCCATTCCCATGGAGCAGCACCCTGCACCACTCTGGCAGCAGCTGATATGATCCATGGCGAGAGGAGGCTTCAAGGATGCACGTCCTTGACAAGGAAAAAATAAATCACGGGCTCTGGGATTGCCTGTAAATTCCTGCTCGTTAGCAGGTTGGGAAGCAGGGAGGGTCTGGCTCTGCCCCTCTCCCCCGGGTGCTCCAGCCCAGCCTGAAGGATCTGTTGGGTTTTGCACTTTGCTTCTCCTGCCAGCACAAAACCGCCCTAATCTGGTCTTGCGGAAATAAAACTTCCCATCTTTGTCCTGGCACGTTACAAAAAAGATTATCCCCTGGATTAAATGAAATTTTGGGGTTTATTTCTCAAGTGTGAAAGGCTGAGCCTGCCTGAGGGGCTGGGTGAGCTCTGGGAAGGGTCCCTGTTCATGGGGGAAGCTGGCACAGCACTCAGGAAGGGCTGCAAGGGAGGGCAGCAGCTCTGGCGAGGTTCTAAATTGGTCTCCTGATATTTTATGAAATAACTTTTTTTTTTTTTTTCCTAAAGTACTTCTTGATATTTTTATGTTTATATATTTTAACTTCGGATCGGATTCATAAAAAATACATGAGGAGTAAGTGGTTTCTGCAAATGTTTTATACATGATTTGGGAACAGATAGTATTCCAAGAGAGGAGAATATTCCTTTTTAAGCCAGTGAGGGAGGAGCAGCGTTGGGTTGGAGGGAGTGAAGTGGTTCCCACGGGCACAGAGCTGCTGTGGGCACTCTGTAGAACCCCAAAACACCCAGTGCAAGGTGCCCATCACACACCTACGAGCAGCAGGAGTAACCCCGCCCACCAAACACACAGCTCTGATTCCGTGATTCATCCCCCCAGGGTTTTCCAGCCAAAACAGGAGGCAGGGAATGAATGGATGGGCAGTTTGCCTGGTCCTGCAAGGGGAAACTGGCTGCACAGCAGAGGCAGGAATGCATCCCATCTGAGAACGGCCACAGAGCATCCACAGGGACACAACAGGATGAGGAGGATGAGGATGCTAAGCCAGGAAGGATTGCTGAGCAGGAAAGATGCTGAGGCAGGAAAGATGCTGAGGCAGGAAAGGGATGCTGAGCTGCTGCCATTTGCTGCAGCAAGGGCAACTAAAGAGTTAACCCAATATTTCATCAGCTTCCTCCCTGGTAGCATACATTATCTTTTTGACTGTGTAATATGATGCAAAGTTTTTTAAATGATACAATTGTATTCTATTATATTCCCCTCTTCAGGGAGATTTTAGGCTCATTTTTTGCATGAATGATACGGGCTTGTTGCATTTCAATGCTGACACAGAGAGCTCTGTAGGCACACACCGCAGAGAGGGTTATAGCAAGTGCACGGATAAATGCAAAAACATATGGCAACATGAGGAAACTCTACATTTTTTATTATATAAAAGCAGAACTCGTGTTCCCAGATCCAGTGCGCAGGATCTGAAGGATGGAGTCACCGTCTCCTTCAGATGGATTTTTATAGGATTTGCCTAAAATAAAATCTAAGCAGGGATTCTGTGCAAATTTTCCCCTTTGGAGAATTGAACTGTGAATCAAATTTTGCCTGATCCACAGATGAAAATCAGTTCGGGGGTTTCTTCTTTAGGTCTCCAGGGAGCATTTGTCCAGCTTAACTGAATTTAGCCTGATCTCAGCTCCAATGAGGCCCCAGGTGCAGAGCTGGGCAGGGAGCAGGGATGGAGCAGGGATGGGGCAACCAGGCTGCCCTGCCCAGAAATCACCAGAGAGTGCCAAAACCTCCTCCTGCTCCTCACCACGGGGATGGATCCAGCCCTGACAGCCCCATGGGATGGACAGAGTGCCTACAGCAGTGCTTGCCAGCCCACAGCCCCCCCAGCAGCAGGGCTGGGGGGCTCCAGGGAATGGGGCTTCGTGGTGGCACATTCCCAAACTCGGGGCCAAAGCCAGCACGGGGAAGCTTTCCCAGGAGAAAAGGGCTGCTGCTGGCACCCTGGAGCGAGGCAGAGAAGAAAAGCCATGTGTTCCCTCTCAGGCAATGCTTCTCCTCCCTCCTCTCCTGCCTGTTCCCAGCCTGGACACACTCCGGACCACCCACAGCCCCATGTCCACCTTCACCTGGCTGGAGGGAAGGTCCTGGAGGGCTGCCCACCCGCGAGGGGGGTCTGGTCACAGCTCCTCACTTGCCCTGAGCCTCTCCCTGCTCTCAGCATCCCCCACACCTGCCCAGGTGGGGGGTCCCTCCATGGTCCCCACCCCGTGGTGCTCCAGGGGAAGGACTCTCTGAAGGCTGCCTGGCTGCTGGCGAAGGTCTTAAAAGAAATTATGGCCTGCATAAAAATATTCTCTCCAGCCAAGGGCCTTAAACCATTCCCCTGAGCATTGAACAGTGACTGAAAGTGTATTACTGTGCACTTAAGGTTACTGCAGTAACCCAAGGTCAGACAGCAGCACGGTATATCCAGGAGACTCACGATGGATTTGCCTCAGTGCTGGGCTGGGAAGGCAGAGCCTTCACCAGGCTCTGGAATTTAACTCAATATTCAATTTACCCTGGAATCAATTTTGATGGAGTACAATTCCCATTTATAATCCCGGGTTATTGCCAGCACAGGCGTTTGATTAGACAGCAGCAGACCCAGGCCAGAGGTGCTCCTTGCCCCCCATTCCCTGGGAGCTGCTGGAGCCCACCCACCCTGTGCTGCACCCTGGCACCTGCAGCCCTCCAAGGGACCAGCATGGGGGGCTCTATGACACCCCAGGGGCATCCAGCCCTCCCAGGCCATCCCTCCCTCCTGGAATCTCCTCTCCCCCTGCACAGCTCGATGTTTAGAGATGAGAGGGAAGGGCAGAAGAGCTGTGATATTTCCCTCTTAACTTTAAGCTCCCATGAATTTAGAATTCTTTTCTCTGAGGGGCTAATTATATAATTTCAATGTTTACTCAGTGCAGACGGGTTTTGTGAGATGGTGCCCCAGGGACACGGGAGCTGGATTTAAACCCTGGGAAGGGAGCACTGGATGGCTCCATGGCACAGCTCACATCACAACCTGCTGCTGCTCCTCTGCTGGGCAGGGAATCTGCCACTGCCTCTCCCTTGGCTGCCTTTGATTATTGGTCACTGATGCCTCATTTCCCCACTGCTGCTTCAAAGGCAAGCACAGGGCTGGGTGCTGGCAGTGCCACAGCTCTGCCCTGGAGCCTCCGTGCTGCCCAAACTGCTCCTTCCTGCACTCCCAAGCCCACAGGTGGCACCAGCCCGTGGCTGGAGACCTCCCAGCTGGGGCTGCAGCTGCCCCAGTGAGGGTTTGGTGCTGCTGATGGGTGCTGGTGGCCCAAGAGCCCCCAGTCCTGCTGGAACCTTGTGGTGTCCCACAGCAGGGACCCCTCGTTCCTGATGGCAGCACTGCACCCCCTTCCCCTGCTCTGCCCACAGCCAGCCCCCTGATGAGGCCAGGGGGAGGAGGGACCAGCCTGGGCACTCCTGGCACAGAGGAGGGTATTTCTGGTGAGTCCAGATGCCCAGGAGCATCCCCTGGGAGGCCCTGCAGGGCTCCCTTGGCAGGGACTCAGCCAGCCGTGGGACATGTCCCCCTGTGTGTGATGCCAGCACACAGCAGTCACCCTGCTGCTCCCCGACCTGCCCAGGGACCCCCAACAGCCCCGAGCTCCTCCCTGCTGTATTTCACTGATGTGGGGGGATCTCAGCACCTCCCTGTGCAGCAGAAAGGGAGCAGCTCGCCCTCCTGCCTCCCAAAGAGGAGAGGAGATGCCACCAGGCTTCTCCAGCCTTCCTCCCTTTCCCCTTGGGAGCGTGTTCCTCATAATCACAGGACTGGAGAAGCCGTTTTTGCCTCTCACCATTAACAGCAATTTATATTTGACATATTTCAGCTTCCTGGGTCAGAAATGGAAATTATTCTGTGCCCAGCACAACCTTAAAGTTACGATGGTGCTTAGGGGCCAGATGCTGAATACAAAAGGGAAAGATTTTGAACTGCAGCTGATTTAACACAACAAAAAATTACAGTATGGGGAAAACTTCCCCGCTCCCGTGGAACCAGGAAAGGGATTATCCATTTACAGAGTTCACTGTTCCCCAGCCACGAGCTGTCCCTTTAACCACTGCTAAATTGTTTTCTGACAGCCCTCGCTGCAATTTTATCCCCTGACATTTGATTTACATATGATCTTTAAGCACCAGCCTCTGCTGTAATAGCTATTTGGTTAATATTCAAATCAGTCCGTGATGTCACATACCTTGATAGGTCATTTCACTGCAGCTCGGCAAAATGCATGTAAAAATAAATGTAGAACTAATGAAATAAACTGATTAAGGGGAGAAATCAATCGCTTTACTGCTGTAGTGAAGATCCAGCAGTTAATTTAGCATGGATCTGCAAGGGTGCACGTTAATAGAACAGGCTCTCATCTAATTGGTGCCACAGTAAATGAAATACAGTAATATTCCATGATGCATTGGAAGAGTTCACTTCATTCTCTCTGCTCCTTCCTGAGAACTGTTTACAGCACAATGGATTTATTTATTTATTTATTTATTTATTTATTTCCCTGGCTCAGGAGGCAGATCCTGGCTGATCCCCGTTAGCCCCCCTCAACTGGAGAGCCCAACCACCTCCTCACAATATCTTCTTTAATCAAGACCTGCAGGGCAGGGGAGCAGCTGGGTTTGTTTGCTTAGAGCTTTGTGAAGTTTTCCCCCTCACTGCTGGGAGCTGCTGCCCTGCAGACAGAGACACTGGGCTGTACTGGGAGCCCCCAGGGTCCCACTGCCCCTTTGCCCACCTTTATGGCATCAACACAGCCCAGCCCAGGGCACTGGAGGGGATCCAAAGCTACCAACAGAGCTGGGGAAGGGTCTGGAGAGTGCATCCTGTGAGGAGCAGCTGGGAAAGGGGCTCAGCCTGGAGAAAAGGAGGTTCAGGGGGGATCTTCTGGCTCTGAACAACTCCCTGATAGGAGAGGACAGCTAATGGGATCGGGCTCTGCTCCCAGAGAACAGAGACAGGAGGAGAGGAAACTGCATCAAACCGTGCCAGGAGGAATCTCCTCATGGAAAGAGTGGTCAGGGCTTGGAAGAGGCTCCCAGGGAGGTTTGGAGTGCCCATCCCTGGAGGTGTCCCAGGACTGTCTGGACGTGGCACTCAGTGCTCTGGGCTGGTGACAAGGGGATGATCAGCCACAGGCTGGGCTCAGTCTTGGAGGTCTTTCCCTAACTAAAATGATTCTGGGATTCTGTGATCCAACAGTCCCAAAGCAGAGGCTGGTGACATCCCCTGAGAAAGGGTCCCTGCATCCCACAGCTGTCCCAACCACAATCTGTCCCCAGCTCACCCCCTGCCCACGGGGATGGGACAGAATAAACTGGGGAAACTTGGAGCAGTTCTAGTACCTCAGGAAACTCTGGAGTCTGTGGGAATTTCCCAGCCAGTTGATCCAAACACGCTGCCCTGCTCATTACAGCTGTCAAAAATATGCAAAAAGTCCCATCTGGTCCCACCAGGTCTGAGCTTGAGCTCTGATCTGGAGGAATCACTTGACTGACTAATTACCACACCCCTTTCCTCCTAATTGAAGGTCAACACATTAAGGATGAGTTACCACCTCGAGTATAACAGAAAACAATAAATATTTGAGAAATGCCACCTTGGAGCAGCCTGAACTCCCTAGTCCATACTGAGCAGGGGGGAAAACAGCAGCAACTACTCCAAGACTTGGGGTCTCTGCCAGTGCCCACTCTGCCACCAGAGACCCCTGCCCTCCCTAAAATTATTTGGCTGTATTAAAAAAAATAGGGGAAAAATGATCTATACAAAAGCTTTGCATAAAAAAGTGATCAATGCAAATTCCTCAGAGAAAATTGCACCAACAGATGGAATCAACCCATTCCCAGCAAATGCCTCTGGCTGTGCAGATGGTAATTATAGGATGTATGTAAATATGGGAGCGCCAGGAAGCACAGCAACACACACTGCTGAGCCTGGGCGTTTGGGGATGCCTGTCCTGGCCCTTCCTGGGCCTTGGGCAGGGGGAAAACACGATTTGGAAAGGTTTTGTGCTCATTCTGCCCTGAAACCAGCCCTGAAGCTGGCACTGCACCTCCTCACTGGGACACGTGGGGATGGATCCTGGCATTCCTGACAGGTCAGTGGGCTCATCCTGGCTTGTTCCAGGCCCCAGCACAGCACAGTCTGGGGATGCTGGTGGGGTGCCAGCCCCAGTGCCACTGTTCCTCAGCCCAGAACAAGCACTGAGGGCAGCTGGGCTCCTCCAGCTCCATCCCTGCCACACATCCCCTCCCTCAGCCCCTGTGCCAGCCCTCCTTCACCAGGCTCCTGGGTGGGAACACTTTCCCCCTCCCTAATTTTCCAGTCTGATGTCAAGGATCATTTCCAAGGCTACTGTGTTTTTATTTTATGTTGCTGTTGACTCTGTTGGTTTTGGTTTTTTTTCTCTTCTGAGAAAAGTGCTCGCAGAGAGTCTGTGGTAAAATGTTAATTGGAGCCAAGTAATTAGACAAAGATAGTGATCTCTCCCAAGCAATCAGCTTTTGGTGCTTTGTTTTAGTGCTGTAATAATTACCATCATTCCACAAAGTGCTCTGGCATTTGACAGGAGGGATCCTCCCCTGGGACTGATGGAGTGGGGGCACAGACATCCTGCCTGTGTCCCCCCAGCCCCTGCTGCTCGGGGCTCAGCTCCAGGCACCTTGTCCTCCACCCAGCCCCAGGGTGTGCCAAGTCCTGTGCCAAGAGCTCTCTCTGGCTCAGCAGCACACCCCAGAGCAGCTCCCTGGGACCAGATCCTGTTCACACTTGCAAAACTAGATCCGGATTTATTGCTGCCTTTAAAGCAGATAAACAAAGAAACTGCACCATAAAGTTCCAAACAGCCAAGGCCTCTTTCTGTGGCCTTCACCCCTGGAAATGAAGGGCAGATGCATCAGGGCACCTCGTGGGGCAGGAATGGGATGGGCTCAGCCCAGCCCCAAGGGGGTGATGAGTGTCCCACTCTGCAGCAGCCTTTTGTCTGGCTTCAGATTTTCCAGAGTTTAAAAACCTTTTAGAGTTTACACCCCACCACAACCTAAGTGATGTGTTGGTTGAGAATATCTCAGTCTGGGAGAAGGGAATGGTTCTGTCCCTGTTCCTCCCCAGACTCAGCAGGCTCTGACTGGAGCAGTAACACACAGACCCAGCAGGCAGCTCCTCCAAGAAGGAAATTTCCCAGCAGAGAACCATCAGGAGGTGTCTTCCTGCACATGGAAACGTGCCTGGAATTGCCTCCACTCCTGCTGCACAGGGATTCTGGGTGAGGGAAGCCCCTACAGCCTCCTTCTGCAAAGAGCCCAGCCCAGACAGGCACAGGTACCCGATTCCAGCTGGACACGTGCCTGGAAAAGTCTCTGGGATGGGACACTCCCCTCCAAGATGAGTCATGCAGCCAGCCCAGCCTCCCCCAGCCCTGTCTGAGCTGCTCCAAACAGGGTCCAGGTTAATGGAGGTAACCCAGCAGCACTGGGGAAATAAATGCTTTTTATTGCTTTTTTATTATATATATATATATATATATATATATATATATACACATATATATATATATATATATATATATATATACACATATAAATATATATACACACACATATAAATATATATACACACATATAAATATATATACACACACATATAAATATATATACACACACATATAAATATATAAAAATATATAAAAATATATAATATGAAACATTATATTTATTTATTATATATTATATATAGCTATTATATATATTATATATATGTATATATACACACATAGAAATATATAAATATATAAAGATATATAAAATATATAATATAAAACATTATATTTATTTATTATATATTATATATACCTATATTATATATATGTATATATGTATATATGTACACACATATATAACTATATATAAAGATATAAAATATATAATATAAAACATTATATTTATTTATATATTATGTATAGCTATTTTATATATATTATATATATGTATATATACACTATATAACTATATATAAATATATATAAATATATAAAATAGATAGAATATAAAACATTATATTTATATATTATATATTATATATACCTATTTTATATATATTATATATGTATATATATACATATATATACACATATATAACTATATATAAAATATATAAAATATATAGAATATAAAACACTATATTTATGTATTATATATAGCATATTTTTTATATATATATGCATATATGCATATATATATAGTTTTATATGGTTTTTTATTTATTTTTATTAAATGCTGGGAGAACCAGGAGAGATCTCCTGACACGTTGCCCCAGAGAGCAGCCTGCCTGGAGAGCAGAGTGAGCCCTGGCACTCACCCCAGCCTCTCCAGGGTCCTTCCCCAAGGGGATGAGCTGCTGCCCACCCTCAGGGCTGGGAGCAGGTGCCCTCCCCCACCAGGCACTCCTGGCTCACCCCCTCCAAACCCCCTGCCCCCACCTTTATTTAAGCCCAGCTGGTCCATCAGCAGCCTGCAGCCACCCCAAAGGGACACAGCCGTGCTGGAGCCTGGGAATTTCAGCACACAGGAGTGTTGTACAGGAGGAGCACAAAGGCAGCCCTGCTTGTACATCCCTCCCCTGTGCTTCACACATCAGCCTTCTATCTTTTCATCACAAACTGCAGACAGATTTTCTCAGCGTGAGAACTGCCATGGAAATTGAAAGACTGTACAGCAAACATTTTTTTCCTTGATGCCCTGTCTAATTGAGCTGCCTTTGATTTTATTAATCTGTTTTTATTAATATCCTGAAGGCAACAGGGGGAAAAAAAAAGAAAGCCTTCACTTTCTGAGCTGGCTGGTGCTTCTGGTGTTCTGTCTTATCAAACAGGGTGGTTCTATGGTATCTAGGACTGAGCATCCACCTTTCTGAAGGAAAGGAATGAGCCTGAGTGCCCTCTGAGCCTGGGAGAATTGGGACTGTTCAGCCTGGAGAAAAAAAGTCTTTGGAGTGACCTAATTCCAGCCTTCCAGTGCCTGAAGGAAGCCTACAAGGAAGGTGCAGAGGGACTATTTACAAGGGCCTGGGGTGACAGAAGAAGGGGAATGGCTTCACACTGGCAGGCAGTAGGTTTAGACTGGATGTTCAGATGAAATGCTTCCCTGTGAGTGGGGAGGCCCTGGCACAGGGTGCCCAGAGAAGCTGTGGCTGCTCCTGGAAGTGTTCCAGGCCAGGCTGGATGGGGCTTGGAGCACCCTGGGGTAGTGGAAGGTGTCCCTGCCCGTGGCAGGAGGTGGAACTGGATGAATTTTAAGGTCCTTTCCCACCCAAACTATTCCACAATTCTCTCCTTCAGTGATGCAGGGCCAAAAGCCATCTGCAGGAGGTGCTGGGAAAGGTGCTGTGGATTCCCCCAGGCTCTGGGCTCACCATGACAGGAGGAACACGAGCAGGACTCACACTGCTGAGCTGGGCTTTACTGGTGAGCTGTGCAGTAACAGCCTGTGCAGGGTTATTGATGTTCACTCCCTGTAAAATGCACTGACACGGGATATTGCCTGGTCAATAGGTCTTCAGGGTTTTTCTAGTGGTATTAAATATCATTTTAAATGATGTGCTCCTGTACCTTATTAGTTGTTCCCATGGCAGAGCACGAGGAGATGCATGGGAAGCTCTGGAGATGGGCACAGTGGCCACGGGGTTGGGGAAGGGCAGGAACTGGGGAGAAAGACAGAGCCTTGCTGGGACCTGCAGGGTGTGAAGTGCCCAGCATGGAGCACACAGGGGCAGTGCCAGCTGCTGGAATGTCACCCAGGCTCCCCCTCCTCCAGCCCTGCAGGGATCTCACCAGCCCAGGATGAGAAATTGCAGAGCCCTGAGGTAACAGGTTCCTCCTACAGCTTTGCCTGCGCTCTCCTCCTTCTCTCCAGTCCCTCCAGCAGAACAAACCACCCTGGAGCCATTTCCCACCCAGCACAGACCCCTCCTCAGCAGGGCAGGAGCAGCACCAGGCTGAAGGCACTGCTGCCAAGAGCTCCCTGCCACAGGAAGGCAGGAGCTGTCATGAGCCCTTTGTCCCCCTGCCAGGACACTCCTCCAGCACTTCCTTGCAAAGTTGGGGAGGCCAGGAAGAGCGTTTGACGCTCTGATTTGAAATACAGCCCTCCAAAGAGCCCTCCCTGCTGAAGGAGCCATAAAAAGCAGATCTTTGCTAATGTCACTCTTTCCCGGCGCTGCTCGGAGCCGCCGAGCGCTGCCATTCATCACCCGCCCGACACTTCCATAATGCAGTCCCAGATAATGGCACACCTTCCAACTTTCCAGAATTGGCTGTCAGGGAAATCGAAGGAGACGAGTGTGAGAGAGGGGAGCAGGACTCCTGGGTGGGTGCAAGCCCCCCCACCCAGCCCAGGCACGGGGGTCCCGGGGCCGGCTGCTGGCAGGGAGGGGACACAGCTGCGGGGAGGGGACACAGCTGCGGGGATGTGTGGGGCACAGAGGGGGCTCTCAGGTCAGCCCCGAGCCCTTGGTGATGTCTCACCACCCCCAGAAATCCCAGAGCGCTGGGATCCCATCAGCACTGGAAGAGTTTGCTGTGGCTGCCCCATCCCTGGCAGTGCCCAAGGCCAGGTTGGATGAGGCTTGGAGCACCCTGGGGTAGTGGAAGATGTCCCTGCCCATGACAGGGGTGGGATGGGATGAATTCTTAGTTCCCAAACCAATTCTTAATTCTTCCAAACCAAACCACTCTGAAATTCTACGATTCTAACACCCCTGCAAGGCAACACCCCCATGTTCAGACCTGCCACTTCCCTCCCTTACTGCCTTCCCAGCATTCCCAAGCCAATTCAGCTCTCCCTGATCAATGCTCAGGTTTTCCTGCCTGTTTTTTTAGCCACTGCCTCTCCAGGTGTGCGTATGCATTTCCTGACTTGTCAGCTCATCTTGCCTTGGGGGTTTCCAACACTTTATTCTACCTTTTTTTTTTTTGCCTTTTCAAGAGGAACTGAGTGCTGAGGGACTGCAGACAAATTGGGCACAAAAATCTGGTTTTCCAATCTGTATTTTAACAAGCTCCTCAAAAGCTGTTGCCATGAGCCCTGTTCTGTGCCCAGGCACAGGAGGGGACAGCAGGGGGACCTGGCCAGCACAAGGTCCCAGCCAGAGCTGGGTGAGCCCATCAGAGGCCAAAACCCCAGCAGAGCTCCCCACTTGCAGGAGGTACCACAGCCACAAAGCTGGAGCTCCCAGGTTTTGCTGATTTGCTTAAAAATTATAAATTATAAGCACCCTGCTCCTCACAGCCACGTGCTGACACCTCAGGAACAAGCTGCTCCTGGGGCTCACACACCTCAGATGGAAACCCTACAGAGCACATTTTTCCCTTTAAGGGCTGAAACTGCAACTCCAAGCTTCTTTTTTTTCTTTCCTGCCCTTTGCTCCAAAAACTCACAGGTACATTTATGGCAGAGCCAACACCATTAACAGCATGCCTTCAGTGACACTGCTCAGAGATACAGACTCCAAAAGCCAAGAGTTTCAGACAATCACCTCCTGTCTTATCAAATGCTCAAAAGAAGCCTTAAAACCAGTTAAATACTCTGAGTATTAGTTAGAAAAGGCCCTGAGGCTCAGCACTCACCTGCAAACACACATCTTCTTCTCCTATGAAAAATTATGTCTTTGCTAAGGTGAAAACCTTGGAGCTCTGAGCAGCAGCTCTTGGGCATCACCTCCAAATGAGCCAGGCCCCCTTCCAGAGCTGTGCTTCCCCTCTGCTCCTGATGCCTGATTCCCTCCTGCTGCTGTTCCTTAGGCTGAAGGAACTGCCTTCAGCTGGTGTTTAAAGCCATCATTTGATGATGATGATGATGATGACGATGATGATGAGGAGGAGGAGGAGGAGAAGGAGAAGTGGCACATGTGGGATGGTGGCTGTCACTGGCCCCTGGCACGTGCCCTGGGTGATGGTGGTGCAAGCCTTGCA
This sequence comes from Luscinia megarhynchos, assembly GCA_034336665.1. NCBI lineage: Eukaryota > Metazoa > Chordata > Aves > Passeriformes > Muscicapidae > Luscinia > Luscinia megarhynchos. The sequence continues at coordinate 8,903,012 of CM067578.1, read as the reverse complement.
CATTTTGGGCTGGTTTGCACCTCCCAGGGCTCAGCGTGCTCAGAAGGGAAGAGAAAGTGAGCGCTGCCAGCTGGGTGCCTTATCTTTGTCTTTAAATTAATATGATTTTGTCAGGTTTATGAAAAATAATATAGCATGTTATTTTTCATAAGCCTGACTGATATCTCCATTTCCCATGGTTCAGCTCAGGCCATAAACATGACCCTGCTTGAGTGATTTCACCTTCTCCATTGAGCAGGGAGCCTCGGCAGCACTCAGACCAAGGTCCTGACTGATTATCGACAAATTAAAAATATAAGCTATTGACCAGACACTGAGATAGAGTCCCTGAGCCGGTGCCCGGAATCTCAATGAGGGTATTGAAGTGGTGCCGATCGATGCCGCAGTCACAGCCCCGCTGGCCGCATGCATAATGCGGGGTGGGGGGTGCGGGCTTAAATAAATAGTTGTTCGAATTAACGAGGGTGCTGGGAGGCACAGCCCTGCGGCTTCCTCAGCCCGGGGTGGGAGGAGAAAGGCAGCGGGCACCCAGCAGTGCCTTCACCCCCTGGGAGAGCTGCAGGAGGGATGGGGATGGGGATGTGGGCTCCTTGTCCCCTCCGTGCGGCTCTGCCCGGCACATGGGGGCAGTTCTCGCCATGCATCGCCAGCCAGCAGCGGGCAGGGCTTGGAGGCGCCATCAGATGGGCGATGATCTCAAATTCCAGGAGCTCTGTTCACTCAGCCAGGGCTGGCCGCCGTGGGGAGCTCGGCACAGCTCCCCCGTGTCCCCCTGCACCTGCTCCCGGTTCCCATCCCGTGCAGGCATCCTTTGTTTGCTGCCGAGGTGATATCTTGGCTGTCCTGCTAATGCTTGGTGACGTTTATATTCCTTTAATCGATATTAATTATCTTTTGTCCCACGTCAACAAACCCCATTTTTTCACTCCCTGCCCATCGCTTTGGTGACAGAGAGTGCCTTTTTCTGACGGTGGCACCCACATTACCCGACGGTGGCACCACCAGAATCCTCCACACCTGTTCCTCCTACATCTCCAAAATTCCCTTTTCTTTCACCCCCTCTTCCCATTGCCGGGATGCTGGGATGGGGGAGGCAGCGGAGCAGCCCGGAGCAGCCCCGCTCCGCTGCTCTGCAAGAGTTAATCGGTGCTCGGCGCAGCAGCCGCGTTTCCTGGCAGCACCGGCGGCGGCTCCGCGCAGCGAGCCCCGAGCGCGGCCTCTGGGGACGGCGCCGATCACATCGCTGCCTGCATGTTTGAAAACACCGATGTCAGCGAGGCGGCTGCCGGCAGCTCGCTGGCTTTGCTGGCACTGCTGATGGACAGGGTCAGATCCCAGCAGCTGTTGGGAAGGAAGAGGCGCACTCAGCAGCTGTGCGGAGCGATAGAAACCGCCCGTGATGGTGCCAGCCGCGGGACCGCGCGGCTCCATCCCGGTACTGATTTCGGGAGACATGCTCTGCCGGCTCAGAATCCCAGTTCCGTTTTTGGGAGAGATCCTCTGCCGGCTCAGCATCCCAAGCCTCGTTTTTAGGTAGGATGCTCTGCCGGATCAGCGCCGCCAGTCCCGTTTTTGGGAGAGATGCTCTGTCGGCTCATCATCCAAAGCCCTGTTTTTGGGAGAGACGCTCTGCTGGCTCAGATTCCCCCAGCTCCGTTTTGGGGAGAGATGCTCTGCTGGCCCAACATCCCCTGGACCCGTTTTTCGGAGAGATGCTCTGCCGGCTCAGCACCTCCAGCCCCATTTTTGGGAGGGGTGCTCTGCCGGCTCAGCATCCCCAGCTCCGTTTTGGGAGAGGTGCTCTGTCGGCTCAGAACCTCCAGCTCCGTTTTTGAGAGAGATGCTCTGCTGGCCCAACATCCTCTGGTCCTGTTTTTGGGACAGATGCTCTGCCGGTTCAGCACCTCCCAGCTCCGTTTTTGGGAGAGGTGCTCTGCCGGCTCAGCGCCCCCAGTCCCGTTTTTGGGAGAGATGCTCTGCTGGCCCAACATCCCCTGGTCCTGTTTTTGGGACAGATGCTCTGTCGGCTCAGAGCCTCCAGCTCTGATTTTGGGAGGGGTGCTCTGCAGGCTCAGCATCCCCAGCTCCGTTTTTGGGAGAGGTGCTCTGTCGGCTCAGAACCTCCAGCTCTGATTTTGGGAGAGGTGTTCTGCCGGCTCAGCACCTCCCAGCCCCGTTTTTGGGAGAGGTGCTCTGTCAGCTCAGCACCCCCAGCCCCGTTTTTGAGAGAGGTGCTCTGCCGGCTCAGCACCTCCCAGCCCCATTTTTGGGAGAGATGCTCTGCCGGCTCAGCGCCCCCAGTCCCGTTTTTGGGAGAGATGCTCTGCCGGCTCAGCACCTCCCAGCCCCATTTTTGGGAGGGGTGCTATGCTGGCTCAGCACCCCCAGTCCCATTTTTGGGAGGGGTGCTCTGCAGGCTCAGAACCTCCAGCCCCATTTTTGGGAGGGGTGCTCTGCAGGCTCAGCATCCCCAGCTCCGTTTTTGGGAGGGGTGCTCTGCCGGCTCAGCATCCCCCTGCCCCAGGCGCGGCTCGAGGGAAGCAGTGCCAGCTGCCGAGGCTGGGCACGGGACACGGGGTGGCACCGCTGTGGTGTGGCTCTGAGCAGACCCACCAAAGGCTTTTGTGGCTGATTTGGGCTAGGTTTGGCACTGGGCTCTTGCTGTGTCCGATGCCCCAGCGACGCAGGAACCATCGAGCCCCCCCGAGCCTGAGCTCAGCCTCCACTCCCTCTCCGAGAAGCAAACACAGAGACGGGTGACCTTTGTTTCTCCAAAACCCCAAGTCCTGGAGTCCTGTGACTCTCAGCCTGCACTGGTTTTATGGGAGTGAGTTTCCAACTGTTTTACTGCACAGAAATGTGGAAAAAAATATTCAAGAAAAAGAAAAAATCCAAACAAACCTCTATAAAAATAAAAGCAAAACCGCTGTTAATTTTTAATAGCATTGTCTTTGAGGCAGGATTTGCTGGACAGACACGGGAGGTGCAGACACCTGCACATCGTGTTTCGCCCGGGGTTCCCATTTGAGGCACGGATTCCTCTCCCAGCCCCGCTGATGGCTTCCTCGGAGTGCACGAGTGCACGCAGTAATGATGTGGAATTATGCAGCAGGCAGCTAATCACAGCAGCACAGCTCGGGGGCGGGGGCACGGCTGGAGCAGCCCCCCCTTTTTATGGAGCTGCAGTTCCAGCACTGAGGGAAGCTTTAAGCGGGGAGCAGCTACTAACAGATTCATTTAACTTGCTCCAGAGCAACTATAAAAAATCAATTTAGTTCACCAGGCGGCTTGAACTGATGCCAGTGGCAGGGAGCACCTCCCAGCCGAGAGCTCTCCGGCTCTGAAGCACCGCCGGGATGTTGCCGGGGCTGATTCAGCAGCAGGTGATGATACAGAGCCTGGCTCCGCGTTTCGGGGAAGGCAGAGCCTGCTGGCTGCAGCAGGGTCCAGACACAGAATCCCAGAGTCATTTAGGCTGGAAAAGACCTCCAAGACCACCGAAACCAACCTGTGAGCCATCCCCCTCCCTGCCACCCAGCCCAGAGCTCTGAGTGCCACGTCCAGGCGTTCCTCAGACAGCTCCAGGGCTGAGGGCTCCTGGGGATGTGGGGAACCTGGGCTTTAGGACCAGGCAAACATCCCAGAGAGGGAGTTTGTGCTGGTGGCAGGTCCGTGTCCCTGCCAGCCCCCGCAGCCAGGAGCCAGCGACATTGGCCACAGTGACATTTTAGTGCTGTATGGGAAGGAAGGTCTGCCCAACCTTTCCTTCATGATGAACCTCTTCTCTTTAGCCATGTATTTTCAGAGCCCTGAGGAAATCTCGGGAGTTATTACCAGCCTGGAAACTGAACCGCTGGCAGAGCAATCCCTGTCCTCCCATGCACACTGGTCCTGTGTCCAGTGTCCCCTCCGGGGCCACAGCGGCTGCTCCGCCCAGGCTCGGGTGTCCTGACATTTCCGTGTGCGGGATCAAACATCAGGAGTGCTGAGCCCTGCACCCGGGTGCTGACGCGAGGTTCTGGCGCTGCACCATGAAATATTCATCGTGCCCCGTCCCGCTCTCCCGCTGCTCCGGCTGCGTCTGGCGCTGGCCCCGGTGCCGCAGAGCAGCCGGAGCGGAGCGCCCGGAGCGCTCCCGGCAAATGCCGAGAATTACCCTTCTGCATTCCTTCCTCCGGCCGCAGGGCTCATTAGGAGAGCCTCCAGAGCGGATTTGGGGCCTGGCGAGCACCTGCCTGAAGGAGCCACTTAAAATCCTCGTTAAATCCACTTCAGAGAGCAGCCAGGTTCACCTGGCACTTGTCAGCAGGGGAGAGGAAAGGCAGGTGTTCAAACCGAGGTTGGCAGAGCCCACCTGGTTGGGTGGGGTTCATTCCAGCCCTGCATCCTCAAGGAAATTCTCCACAGCAGCAGCTCTTCCCTGCTCTGCCCTCCTGAGGTCCAGGGGGAGCTGCCAGGCGCTGGCTTTGGCATCTGCATTTCTCTGGGTCTTTCACTGCTGAGCAGAACCCTGTGGGTCCTGTTCCTCCTCACAGCCACCTTGTCCCAGGAGGGAATCAGGGCTGGGATGTTCAGCACCAGGGATCCCGGGCTCTGCATCACTGATACCTGCCAGGGATGTGGAGCACAAACCTCCCGGGCTCCCATCAGAGCTGCTTCATCACGTGGAGGGGAAAACTGGATGTGGGGCAGAGAAAGGGCTGCAGGAGGGGAGGGCCAGTCCCTCCTGGCACTTCACCGTGGGCCAGCCATGGGCTAATGGAGCTTCCTCAGGCTGCAAAGCCTGAGCACACCTGGGCACAGCGAGCTGATCCCACCTACTCATGCTACAGCTCAGAGGCAAAAATAGCGCTGGATGAGGAAAGGAGGTTTTTCAGGAATGCAGTGAGCTGAGCGGGTGAGAAAAGGAGTGGGCGAGGGGCTCCTGTGAAGCTCCAGCGCTGCCTTCCCTGCACTTTCTAAATGTAGCTGCTCCTTCCCAACCCAAGTGACGCTTCTGACTCTCACGTGGGAGGCAGCAAAGGGGAGGCTCTGCAGGAGGGGAGGCAGAGCCAACCCCTGGCCCATCCCCATCCCTTCCCAAGGGGAAGGGTTCCAGGAGGACAGTGTTGGCCCATCCCACACCCAGCGGGGTGGCTCAGTGCTCCCAGCTGGGAGACACCACATCCCACTGCAGAGATGCTGGTGGGACTGTGCAGCACAGCTGTAGCCTTGTGTCCAAACAGGCTCAGAGTGACTGTGACATCCAAAATGTCGCCTCCAGCCAGGGCATGGGTGTCTCTGTCGTGTCCTCCTTGCACATCCTGTGCAGCTGAGAGCACAGAGAGCTCCTGAGCCTGCAGAGGGGAATGTGAGACCGTGGGAGCCGTGGCACACACCATCCCCACCTGGGAACACCCACGGGAGCTGTGGGACTCGTTGTCCCTGCCTGTCCCTGTCCCACCCACGAGAGCTGAGCTGACAGCAGCTCCTCCAGGCAGGGCCTCCTGGCAGAGGACAGCCAGAGGAAGGAATCAGAAGGAGACTCAAGCAGTATTTGTATTCCTAGCAGCCCTGTTCTATTCAACTTTACTTTTAAATGTGTTCCTTAAGCTTCTTTTCTCCTCCTGAAAATTTTCCTACAGTGAAAAATAATGCAAAGCACAGGCTGGAGTGAGCAAGCACCTTGCATCTCAATGACACCTTTAATGTGCCTGTGAATGGAAAGGCTCTTGCTCATTCTGCTCCCATCAGTTGCATTTGGCTGCTCTGGATGGAGCAGGGCAATCACTAAACCCAGCTGGTCTGGAACACGAGCCAGAGCAGCACAGCCAGGCATGGACTGTGGTGACCAGGTCCCCAGGGAGAGCCACTTCCCACAGTCCTGAGGAGTGGCTGGGGACAGAGCCAGCACAGGACACCCCCAAGGACCCCCCAGCACCCCCGTGTCTGTCTGGGTGGGGTCAGCACTGGGGGCTGCTCTGGGGACACTGCTGTGCCCAAGCAGGGGACAGAGACAGAGCCAAGGTGACAACCTGCACTACCTGGCAAGGTTCTCCTTTGTCTCCCCTCTCCCATCCCTTCTCTGCTCTCTGCCAAGGATGGAGGGAAGGTCCAGAGGGTTTGGCCAGAGCTTTGTCCTGGCTTAGAGGGTCTGGAATCTTCAGGGAAGGTCTGGGGCTTCCCTCCAGATTCTTCCCCCATAGGGATCTGATGTTTGCTCTCTTTCTTCTGGGAATCTTGGCCAGGCAACCCAGCCAATTCTGGGATTCCTTAAGTTCCTGGGCTCCCAGAAGAGCCCACAGTAAATCTGAGCCAACACCAGCCTGCAGCACCCTCGGGACAAAGACCCCAGCACTACACACAGGTGAGAAAAGCTGGTGCTCCCCACACTCACCATTGGGTTAATTAAGCCAGCACTGCTCTGAGCCTCAGCAGAGTTGTGTTGTAAATAACTTGAGGACACAAGTGTCACTGTGGGTTACTCTCATGCAGACTGGCCCAGGCTGCCACTGGCAGGGCCACTCTGCTGCTAATTAGTTTAGTTCTCAGCTGTTGTGCCTTTTTTTCTGTTTACATAATTAATTCTGTGAATTTTGTATTCTCACTTAAACCTACTCTTTTTTTTATAGAGCAATCACTACCAAAAGATGAATTTTTTATAAGTTTGCCTTTGTTACTTTAAATTTTTTATAAACTTCTTACCCTTAAGGAATAATTCTTATAGCTGGCAATAAAGTATGTTAATTCCATTTGAAAAGGGAAATGTAAGTTTGTATTTTATTAAGCACACACACACACACACACTCTGCCAAACTTTCTGCACATGTGGGACGTTGAGGGTTGTCTCAGGATCCCTGTGGTGGCCCCTGAGTGGCTGTAGGGGAGCACTGTTGGTGCATCCCATGTCCCTCCCAGCTGGGCATCATGCTTCCCCCACCCTGGAGCTGTGTCTCTCTGAGCTGCCAGCCCAGCTCTGCCCATCTCAGGGTCTCTGGGCACTGGGGGAGGCTGTGCTGAGCTCATGAAGCTGCTCATGAGTCTCCATCTCTGGAGCCCCAGCTGGCTGCGAGCTGTGCCAAAGGCCCTGTGAAAATCCTGCGTTTTCATGGCATGAGCAGCAGCTCGGGTTTGTCTCAGCTCAGCGGTTCGGCTGCCGGGGCCAGCCGTGGGTGTCCCGCACTGCCTGGCAGGGTGACGCAGGGTGGCAGCACGGGGGTGTCCCCAGCAGCTGTGACAGGGGTGGCCAGGGCTCCAGACTGGTGCGCACAGGAGTGTGCCCTTCCCCTCTGCCACACCAACCCGCCCCTTGGAAACGAAACCTGGAAGCGCTGCGGGTTTTGATTCCTCGGGACGGTCAGGTCGGTACAGCGCATCTGCAGTTACTGCGCTGCACCGAGCGCGGGTCCCGTGCGGCCCGAGGGGCTGCGGGCGGGGTGTGGATGCCTCAGAAAGCACTAGCTACTGAAGGAGATAAAGAATGTTTTCCCCTTTGGACAAGCAACCAGCAGAGCCCTGACATGTCCTCAGGTGAAGGCCGCTTGTCTGAAACGATCAAATAAACGAGCGAGCGGAGGGCGATCAGCGGGGACAAAGACGCGGATGCTCCCGCCCGGAAAGCAGAGCTTGTAAAGGGGTGAAACAGGGATCGGGACACGGACACCGACACCTGGCTGGCCATGGAGCACGGCCAGGGCGGCCCCAGCCCCGCAGGGCTCTGCGCTCTGCTCTCCAACCCCGCTGGTTTGGGGGCGGGTGGGTGTGAGCTCAGCACGGGCTGGTGAGGGTCCTGCCCCGGGGGCTGTGCTGCTGCTCATCCTCATCTCCAGAGGGAGATGGTGATCCTGCGTGAGCATCTCACTGGGCTGGAGCCACGGACAGCTCCTGACAGCCAGAGCGTGCCTGGCTGCGGGGCAGCCCAGCTCCCAGAGCTGGGGGGTGCCAAGGGGCCAGCTGCGATCAGCGCACAGCCTGTGCTCACTCCTTTGCACTGCGTCCTCTGCACATGAAACGGCTTTTTTTTTGTTTTGTTTTGTTTTGTTTTGTTTGTTTTTGGTTTTTTTTTGTTTTTGTTTTTGTTTGCATCCTGCTTTCCCTGTTTGCGTTTCCGCCGTTTGCTTCCAAAGAGGGATTCTAGCAATTAATGTTTGCAGAGCTGTGGGGAAAAGCACCCACTGCTTCCACTCATGCTCTGCTCTCACCCTGAGCTGGGGCCAGGCCCAGGAGCACCCTCCCTTCTCCAGGAGTTATTCATCTGCATTGATCTGGTTACATCCCACACTAGGACCCTTAGGCTGGACAAGAAAACAGCTCTTTATTCTTCTCCAGACCTCTATGCACAAGCAAAATCCTCGTCAGGGATGTGACTTACCCGGGGCAGCATCCTGCCTGGCTCCCCAGGCTGCTCCAGGTCACCCCTCAGCTGCCACCAAAATCCCAGGGGATGCAGGAGCAGCCAGTCCTCAGCTCCCATCTGGCCCCACACCATGGCAGGACCAGGCTTTCTGCCATCACCTGCTTCCCTTGCAGAGCCTTCTCAAACCAAACTGTGCCACGGCTCACATGCTCCTAGTGAATGGTTTAAGACAGAAAATGCCCATGTCAGCCTCTGTCAAAGATGATCTATGGCTGCTCAGCCTCACTCAGGCTCCTCAGGAGCAGATCAATGGGCTGCTGGGGCTCCAGACTAATAAATAATAACAACGATAAAAATAAAATATAACTGGTAGTAACGCAGTGTGTTTGTTCATAGTACACATTCCTCACACTTTACAGAGGCTTTGCTGTCCAGCTTAATTAAAAGTGGCACAAAAAGCCTCTTCTTTCACATTTGACTCAAAGCTGGCTGCTTTCTCTTTTGGCCAGAGGCCAGGGTGTGGTGGTGGCGTGGCTGGTGCTGGCCCATCAGTGACATGCTGCTCTCAGTGAACCCATCCAGATAGGGGTGGACTGTGAGACTATCCAGAATGTGCACACAGAGCAGCAGGCAGTGCAGCCCTGTGGGTGTAACTCACCCTGATTATTCCTCTGTGGGTGTAAGCATGAATGACCCAGGGATCAACACCCAGCACCATGGCTTGCTCACATCTGTCCCATACTGCTCATTAACACCCTGAAAATTATAACAAGCTCCTTCCTGGCTGTTTAATATCCCTGTGCCTAAAGGGGTGCAAGTAAGAAGTCACTGAATTTGTCTAAGCCTGACACTTTCTGGGAAGGAGAGGGATAAAAAGCTGGGAACTGCTCAGCTGAACACCATGGAGTCAGGAATATCTCTGCTCGAGGGTGTCTGAGAGCCCCAGAGGCACCAGCTCCTGTTGCTCCCTTTCTTGGAACCAAATGGGTCCAGCAAGGCATCCTCAGCCAGAGCATTGTCAAAGCCAATGCCTGTCCCAGGTAAAATGTGTCTGAATCCCAGAATCATGGGAATCCTTTTGGCTGGAAAAGTCCTCTAAGCTCATCAAGTCCATCCCACAGCACTGCCAAGACCACCACTAAACCATGTCCCCAAGTGCCACATCCACACATGGCTTTTAAATCACTCCAGGGACAGTGACTCTGCCTCTGTGCCAGGACTGGAAAATACTTTCAATGGGAAAAAATTTCCTAATATCCAGTCTAAACCTTTAAATCTCAAACCCACTGCTGCTGCCAGTCAGCTGTAGCCAACACTGGGGGTGGCCTGTCCAAAATTGTAGCAGAGAGAGGGAAGGGAAGCTGTGCACACCTGACCTGTGTCTGGCCACAGCCACCCCTGGAATCCCTGGGAGCAGCACAATCCAAGCAGGAGCTTCAAACACCCCTGGAAATCAAGAACCAGCTCATTTTAATCTTTCCTTCTTTGATGGCTTCAGATCTGTATTATGATGTTTTTAATGCCTCATCTGTGGTGTTTTGTTTTGCCTTTAATCAAACAAGGTGGGACAACCAGGAGGGTAACACACGGCTCCCTCCTGCTGTGCCTCTGCAGCTCGATGCTCACACACACCAAGGCTCAATTATTTGTTATACAGTGTCTAATATTTTCTATAGCAAACAGAGCTTTATTATCAGTTAATGTATTGATAAAAGAGCGGGAGTCAGTTGATTGAATATGTAATAAATACAGAAATATACTTGAACCATCGATTGCTGCAGTTGCTTACGTGCACTATTGATATCCTGGGTGCAGATTTGCCCTCAGACTGTTGAGTCATGAAACGCCCATCATCATCTTTAATAATAAAGGGTGACTATTTTTGAACACTTCTCGAGAAAAAAAAAAAAATCCATTTGCTAAATGGGTTTGTGCGTATTGCTGGGACTGCTCATGTGGAAAGTGTGAGAGAGGAGGGAAGGGAAAGGTGCCAGCTCTCCACGTGCCTGAGGAAATGCACGCTCCACTGGGAAACCCCCATTACCCACAGCAGCAGAGCCACAGCAGAGCCTTAATGAAAGCCCTGTGGATGCCAAAGTGGCAAAATCCACATCCCCAAAGTTTGGAGTCTAAACAGACTGGTGCCCCTCATCACTGGACCACAGTGGCTCCCAGCGGTGCTGAAGAGTGGGTTGGCCACAAGTGGGAATTACACAATTTTCTGTGTAATCCTGAAATTCAGGGAGAGAAAATAAGTGGGGACCCACGCCTGGCTGCAGGAGGGACAGCACCATCCCAGCTCTGGACAATGCCTACAAGGACTGAACAGATCTCTGGCTGCTTCTGGCAACTGGATCACCACTTTCAGCTGGAGGTTTGCTTTCAGTTTTTTCCCAGGAACACTGGGGACCACAGCTATATTTTGATTTTTTTTTTAATTTTTGTGGGGAAATCAGCAGCTCTGGAAGTGGGTGGGGATGCACACATGGTCCATCGAGCTCATTCCACCCTGAGCCATCTCGGGCCGGCACAGAGCTGGGGAGAAGCCACACCTTTGGAAAAGCCTTGTGTGAGTCTTCTGTAAGTGAGGGATTGGAATGAGATGATCTGTCAGGTCCCTCCCAACCCAAACTGTTCTGGGATTCTATGGCTCTAAGCCCCTCCACTCCTACCAGCAAACTGTGATCACCCTCTTCCACCTGTGCAAAAGGCGGTTAAAGGGTCTGAGGGGATGATTTCCAAGTCTTGCTGTCTTCCCCTGTGAATTCCTGGGCATCCCAACACACCTGGGGGTGGCAAATCCAGCCCAGCCCCCCCGTTTGGCAGGGCTGGGTGTCAGCTGGCTGCAGTCCCTGTCTGCGTGTGCCGCCCTCGTTTGCGGCAAATGTAAATTCCTATTTAAATCACTTCTTTGACATTTCAGATCGGTAGCAGCACTTTGCAATTACCGGGGGATAAGAGTGCACACACGACAGGGAAGCTTAGGTGACCTGCAGCAACCTGTTAAGTGCATTTACTTATTTGCAGAAAAGAGAGAGGCAGAGTAATGAACTGAAAAGCTCCGGCGAGGAAAACTCATTGTCTGGCCGTGACTTCCAGATTAAACCCAGCCCCAACCACGCTGGGCACGGCTCCCCGCGACCCTCCCCACGCCCGGAGCGCTCTGCTCTGCTCATCACCCCCCTCCCTGTCCATTAATCCTGCCTGGGTGGGAAGCAATGGATGCAATTCCCTTCTGAGTCGTGCAGATCCTGGGGCAGCGCTGACGGAGCCCCCCTGGCCAGGCAGGGCTGTCCCTGCCCTTGTCTTTGTCCCTTGTCCTTGTCCTTGTCCCTGTCCCTGTCCCTTGTCCCCAGGGCAGCGCTGCCATACCCCCCTGACTGGGCAGTGCTGTCCCTGTCCCTGTCCCTGTCCCTGCCCTTGTCCCTTGTCCCTTGTCCCTGTCCCTGTCCCTTGTCCCTTGTCCCTTGTCCCTGTCCCTGTCCCTGTCCCTGTCCCTGTCCCTGTCCCCAGGGCAGCACTGCCATACTCCCCCTGGCTGGGCAGTGCTGTCCCTGTCCCCGTCCCTGCCCTGTCCCTGTCCCTGTCCCTGTCCCTGTCCCTTGTCCCTGTCCCTTGTCCCTTGTCCCTTGTCCCTTGTCCCTGTCCCTGTCCCTTGTCCCTTGTCCCTTGTCCCTGTCCCCAGGGCAGCACTGCCATACTCCCCTGACTGGGCAGTGCTGTCGCTGTCCCTGTCTCTGTCCCTGCCCTTGTCCCTTGTCCCTTGTCCCTGTCCCTGTCCCTGTCCCTTTGTCCATTGTCCCTGTCCCTGTCCCTTGTCCCTTGTCCCTTGTCCCTTGTCCCTTGTCCCTGTCCCTGTCCCTGTCCCTGTCCCTGTCCCTGTCCCCAGGGCAGCACTGCCATACTCCCCTGGCTGGGCAGTGCTGTCCCTGTCCCTGTCTCTGTCCCTGTCCCTGTCCCCGTCCCTTGTCCCTGTCCCTGTCCGTGTCCTTGTCCTTGTCCCCGTCCCTGTCCCTCTCCCTGTCCCCGGGGCAGCGCTGCCGTAGTGGCGCTGGCTCCGGGGCTAATTCCTAAGGTTACATCCCATGAAAGGTAGCTCCCAGTGGAAAGCCGAGCCCGGCTCTCGAAATCCTATATCCCCCCACGTTCGGTGCACAGCTGCCCTTGTGTCTTTATTAACAGCCTCTCTCTGTGCTCCCATTCTAAGGTTTCCTTTGCCTCCCCACCCCAGCCCCGCTCTCTCCCCCCTCGGAGCCCGTGTTCAATTAATGCCTAATCTCCATGACTCTCAGCCGGGAGGCGGATCAGTTACTGCCACCAAGAATGACTCCATTTACGGGGCTCTTTCAGCGGCCGCAATGTGATCCCGAGCCCATGACTTTCCCAGTCCATTCACAAAGTCCTTCAGACTCCCCCCTCATTAAAAGGTCCCTCCTGTCTCCTTCGGCCCCACCTTACCGCGAGGAGATGCTTGCACTGTGTGGAATTTCTCCCACACAAAGGCCATCAAGCAGCTCCGGGGAGCACATCCCTCCTCTGCCAGCTGTGGGGTTTTCTTCAGAAGATGACAGCGGTCTGGAAGGTGATGGCAAACCCCAAAACTCAGGGAACTGCTGGCTCACTGAACCCCAGATGTGCTGCAAGGAGCAGCTCAGAAGAGAGGGGTCAGCTCAAATGTGTTTGGCAAAAATGGGAGGAAATTAAAGATTCCCAGATCCAGCCACAGTGGGAAAAGCTGCATTGGGAACGTGGTGGTCCCACAGTGCAATAAAGGAGAAGCCAAGGAGAGGGGAGGCAGAGGGCATTTCCCCATCCCTGCTGCCAGAGGAGGCTGGAGGGAGGTGAGGGCCCACAGAAGATTGGGCTGGAAGAGGGGAGGAGGATGGCCATGAGCCCCCAGCTCCCTCCCAGCTTGAAAGGATCCAAGGGTAGTGACAGGGAAGGTGGGATGGAGGAAAGGACACTGGGATCCCAATTGAGCCTGGCCCCAAACTGATCTCCCCTGAATTCTAGACAAGTCTGTGATGCAATAACCAAAACTCACTGCAAAGATGTTACACAAATTATTGTTTTATTGGTCATAAACTGTTGGGAGTTTATTGGTGATAAACCACCTGAGAGCAGGATTGGTGTTGGCTGTGTTGTGCCAGCCTGGAGAGATGTGATGGGCACAGCCCTTGCCTGTGCATCCTCACCACTTCTAGTTTTAATTTAGCTTAAATGTTAATTGTCCAAGTCACTGAATTTGCATGTTGCTGGCTGTCTATATCTGGCAGCTTGTTTGCAGGACTGGAAACCCTTCTGACCTTTTACATCAAATAGATTTTGGATCCTGGGAAATCAGAGAATGAATTATATTCATCCAAAATGCTTTCACCCCACAGAAGCAACAAGGGCATCTCACCAGCCCTCCCCCCAGCAGGAAGGCTCGGGGCTGGGAAAGGAGCAGAATGAATTCCAGGTAAATATTAGTGCTGGGTAAATGGTAAAAAGTGCAGAGAGTACTTTCTCAGGTTCAAAATACACCTTTGCTTTGGCTGGATTGTTTAGCAAACCTCACGTATTGATTTGCAGGTTTAGAGGCTATTAAGAAAAATTCTCTGCCCAAGAACTTGAAACCAGTCAGAGTCTCTGGAACAGCACGTTAAGAGCAGAGCCAGAGAATCAGAGAACCACAGAACCATGGAATGGGTTGGGTTGGAAGGGAACTTAAATCTCCTCTTGTTCCACCCCCCTGCCATGGGCTGCCCACCTTCCTGAGTCAGTTATGAAATTATCTTCACATTTGGGGGAAAAAAAATAAATATTGGATTGTGGTAATGGCCATCATTTGCATTGAAATGTTTTTCTGAGCAAAAATTCCTCGCTAAATGACACCAAAGGCTTTTGAGAATGATGAACTTATCTGTGAGCATTGCTTTCTGTGCTGCTGAACGTCCTCAACAGAAAAATGACTAAATTTAGCAAATATTAAAAAACCAAACTCAACACAAAACCCAAGAGAAAATAAAAAACCTCTTTCCTCAGCTGTAATAAATACAGTGGGCAATAAAGAGGATGTGAGGCTGTGAGGGGCATTGTGGTTTGATATGTGGCAGAAAGTGAATGAGGCATTTTTATACATCAAAACTGCTCTAATCCTGGTGTGTTACATACACTGTGCCCGTTCCATGGGCAGAGATTCAGTGCCACACACAGCTCCCTGCTCTGCTCAGAGGTGCAGATCAGAGCCACCACCCAGGGAATCTCCAGGTGTCCCCTTTGCCTGGGGAGTTTCTGCTCTCATTTACCCCACACACAGATACAACTCCTTCCTGAGATTGGGCTGTTCCCTGTTATCTTTCTGTGCCAATGGAAGATGCTCCTCCAATCCCTTAAAATTTTGTCTCCTGCTTTCCTTCCCAAGGCAGTGCCTTTTCCATCTGGGTGCTGCTCACAGCCATGGGAAGCCCCTTTGCCAGCTGAATTTTATTTTGAATTTTATTTCTCACCGTTTCCTTTCAGCCCTGAACACTGGTTTTATGTCTGCCCAGTCTGCTCCTCTGTGGAGATAACCCCATGACTTGATTTTCAAGTACTTTTAGTGTCTAGAAAGGGCACTGGATCCTTTGTGCTTCCCTTGTTGGTTCAATGTCCCTTCAGGCACGAGGCACTTTCTAAATTCCAAAATTCTAAATCCCTTGCTACATCCACCCCACTGGTGTCCCAGAGCCTCTGGGCCATTCTTCTGCCAAACTTTCTTCTCACTTTACTCATAAATACCCAGAAAAAAAAAAATCTTTGGGGGGATATGGCAATTGTAAAGGAGGAGGGAAAAAAGGAGCAGTGGGAGCAGCCACCCAGGTGGGAGCACCCAGCCTTTGGGGGGCTCCTCTCAGCCTCTGCAGCCTCTCCAGGAGCAGCAAAGCTGTGCCCTGCCTCAGGCCCTCCTGGTGCAGGATCCAGCACACATCCCTGTGAGATCCAGCACGCATTCCTGCTCTCCATCCATACATCAGGACAACCCAATTAAGTCATTTACCGGGAGGACCTGGAGATGGCAGCAACATATAATCACAAACATAAGCAGTTTGTACATGGTAATTATATATTCTATTTTTTTTTTATCAGTGCAATACAGACAGAAGATTATTTTATGCTTGATATCATTCTAATTTTTGATCCATTTTCCCCCCAACTTAAAAAGGATTAAGATTTGGCTTCTAGTAATAACTTTGGGAATGCCAACTCCACAAGTATTGTGCAGCATTGTATTAAACTGATTATTAGGGACTTTTGCTTATTGTTAACACCACTCCTCCTCTCTGGGCCAACATCTGAGACATTGCAAAGCAGATGGTTTGAATGGTCAAGCTGAAAGGCCAGAATATTTTTAAATCAGTTTTAAAATAAAACATGTTCTTGCTTTAAACTCCATCTGATAAAACAGAGCGGAGTAGATCGGCAAGGAGAGAGGAAACGCCGTGCCTGGCTTTGATCATTTTCAAAAGGAATTGTCACGTGTGATTTTCCTGAAGATGAAGGCACCAGGTGAAACTATTTCATATCCCGAGACCTTTCCTCTGCTGAAGCAACATCTGCTTCTCGTTTTCTGCAGGTCTGGAGGGCAGCCTCACCCCCCGGTGCCATCAGTGCTGCCAGGGGTGTCAGTGGCCAGCTGAGGGTGGGAAGGAGGGTGTAGGGGAGAGGAAGAGGAGTTCACCCCGTCTGATGAGGGGTGGGCAGGCAGGGGGGTCCCTGCCAGCTCCCAGTGACACAGGGAGCAGCTCCTGCTAGGTTTGCAGCAGGAGACCCTGGTGGGAAAGGTCCCAGCAGAGCGAGGCAGGGTAGGGAATGGGTGAAACACAACTTCCAGCTCCTGTTCCTCCCCAGGGAAGGCACTGAGGGGCTGCCCTGGGTGCAGAGGGACCCTGGCCCTGGAGGCAGAGCAGCTCAGGAGGCTGCAAAGGGTGCTTTACTTTCCTGCTCCTCAAAAGCCTTCTCTTCCCTCCTGATGTTTTTCCTTTCTTCCCAGCATCCATCCCTGCACACATCCAGCGATGCACTGGCCTCCCATCACACAGCAGCGCTCACAGAAATGGGCAGAAGAGCTGGAAATGGGGAACAAGTCCTTGGGGGAAGGTGGCAGAGCCCCCCATGCCATCCCCCATGGCCACACGCCCTCCCTGTCCCACGGGGCACCCAGGGCCAGGCTGGCACATCCCCACCTCTCTGGCAATGAGGGAGAGGCTGGGATGGTGCCCACAGCATGGGGGCCATGGTCACCCTGCACATCCCAGGGTGGCAGGTCTCTTCTTCCCCGTGTCCACGGCCCAAGGGCTGGTCCCACTTGTCCCAGCCCTGCCACAACGAGTGTGCAGGATGCTCCCAAATCCCAGAAACGTGGCTGTGACACAGCCCCCAACCATTTTAAGACACCCCAAGGCATCCACCTAAAAGCCAGGCTATGGTCAAAGCCAACATTAATTATAACTAGTTCCTTAATAGCTGAAAATAATGAATGCAACACTCTCCGTTTGGTGCCAGTAGGGAACAAGCCTGGAGTAAATGAGCTCATGGTTGGGAATCAAAGATTAACAGACTATTGGGGAGTAATTTCTTCTCCACATGAATTAGCAAATCGTGGGTAATTATTGTGGACAGAGCTAGGCAGGTTCATTTGACTAGGTCAGTTAAGAAAAGCCTGGGATAATTAAATTGTCTCCAGAGCCAGCAACAACGCTGGAGTTGGAAAAGACCCTTTCTCTCTTGCTGCTCCTCTTCTAGATAAATCATACCTGCCCTTAGTGCCACCCCTGCGGGCAGATCTGCACTGGTAGAGGTGTTTTCTGGTTATTGGTTTGTCTGGTGACAAACTCAACCCATGTGGGGGTGGCTGGACCCAGGACTGCAGCCAGGCTGGTCCCAGAGGGGCTCCTGGTCACCACCCCTGCCACGGGTGCTGCTCTCAGGGCCACCCTTGCATTTGCAGGGGGCTGGGCAGGGAGGTGACAGCCATCCTCTGCAGTGTGACAGGTGCTGAAGCTGGTGGCACACTCCCCCGGTTTTGGCAGCCTGGCCACAGCAGACACAGCATCCCTTCCTCACCTGTGCCCCCTGCCCAGCGAGCTGCCACGCACAGGGCAGGAGCTGGCCTGGTGGGGCTTTGCTTTTGCTTCTCCCTGCAGACAGGGAGTGGGATAAGCTGCTTCCAGAAGGCCTGGATGAGAGGTTGGAGTCAGTGGTCACTCACACACCCGTGGCTGCCTGAAAGGAATAACCTCAGTGTCCCTTGGGAACTGATCCTGGAACAGGGAGTGCTCGGGAGGCTCCCAGCTCTGTTGTTTTTCTCTGGATGTGGGATGCACCAAGCACCTCTCCTGGTGCTTGATGCCAACTGGAAAAAGGATGCAGCATCATTAAAAATAGAAGCATGAAAGATTATTTACATTTCAAGAATAGCTGAGGTCCTTAAAGAAACTTCCATCATCCTTTAAAGGCTCTTAGTCAAATGCTGTTCATTATTAATGCCTGTTGGCTTTATTTAGCCTATGACTACAATTATATATTTATGAGGTAATCAGCAATTGGAAATTTCCCTGTAATGGTAACTGGAGCTTGGCATCCAAATAAAATGAACACCATTAAGAAAGTATTGCGGTCATTGGGGTGGATCAAGTGTGCTAATAGCCCAACTAACAGCAATTAAGTCAATTAACCATTCAGACATATGCTGCTCAATTTCCCTGCTTAAACAGCCCGGTGCATCTGCGAAATTTGTGGAACTTATTTATGGTGTAAGCGGCTGCGAGTCATTATTAACCAGGGGAAACAGGGAAAATAAGGGAGGCTTGTAAAAAATTAACTACTGCAGCAAAAAAGATCCGCTAATTGCCCGTTCCCCTCGCCACGGGGGAAGGTTTCGCTTCCCAGGGTATTTATTTGTTGCGTTTCGAGTGGCTGTGAGCAGGCTGTGGCACAGTGAGCACAGGATGGGCACGGTGGTGGAGGCAGAGGATGTGCAGGGACAGAGCTGCAGGATGGACCCAGAGCAGGAGGGCAGGAGCAGGGTCAGGCACTGTGTCTGTCTGTCCCCCGGGGCTGGGACTCAGATATGGGGGAAAGGAGCAACAGGCTCCCAGCTCCCCATGGAAAAGGCACACCCTGGAGCTGAGCACACAGCACACAGTGAAGGCTCCATCCTCCTCCTCCTCCCAGCCCTGACCCTCCCCAAGCCCCTTGCTTCCCCATGGCTGTGGTCCCAGACAGCCCCAGCTGGTGACACAGCCCTGAAGCCACCAGCATTTCCACCAGCCACCCTTCATCCCCTGAGCACTGGGGACTTGGTGACACAAAGTGCTTTTCCTCATCCTTCCCCCTTTTGGTTTCCTGCTGTCTGTCCAAACGAGGATGTTCCAAAGTTTTGTTAAGTGCCTGCTTTAATGAAGCCCATTAAAGTTAACCTGGCCATATAATATACAGGAGAAAACCCACCATAAATATAGGTAAATAGAGATTGTAAAGATAAATAACCGTGCAGGTGTGTGAGGAGTGATAATGTGCTCTATTTACTGTGCTCCCATAACGGGCCAGTAAAAGATACTGCGCCTTTAATGACTCACTTTCTGCTGGCAGCCTGCACTCACCGTTAGCAAGCTAAGGATGCAGTGACACAAAAAGCTTACAGATAATTAAATATTGATTTTTGTTTTCTAATCCTATATAAAAATTGTCCTGGGTCTCCCAATGGTAGTTTCATCTCACTGGGACACAGGAAGGGCTATTAACCCTGTTTGGTTTCAAGCTGTTGCAGAACAAATAAACAGGGAGGTTTGGAGGAGGCAGGCAGAGCCAGCTCTGTCTGCCCCCATGGTCTTGCCAGCAGCCCCACAGCTGAGCAGGTGACCAGCACTGAGGCATTGCAGCTGCAGCTGTTTTGGGGAGGGTCACAGTGGTTTTCGCCTGTGTTGCTTGGGGTGGTTTCCTGTGGCATGGGCACCTCTCAGTGAGGAGAGCCCCGGGGTTTGGTGTGCAGGGGGCAGAGTGGGGATCTCCAGGGCATCTTCCCTGCTCCTGGCAGAAGGAAAATGGGTGTTCATCCCCATGAAGGAGGGACAGGTGGTGCATGGTCCTCTGTGCAGACCCTACATCACAAGGTTCCCACTTCTTTCACTGCAGTGCATTTCTACTGTTCTCTGAAGCTCCTAAATCCACCCCGTGCCCAATGGGTTTGGATCATCCCAACAGGTTTCTCCTGGAAGATGCTGTTTAGAGTCTCATGCAGAATGCACACAAAACTGAGATATCAGAAAGTTGGGTTTCCACTTCTGGAGAGCGTGGCAAAAAGCTGCTTTGTGCAAGGAGGTGGCTGGAGGAGTTCAGAAGCCAGGACAGAGGGACCAGGCATACCCTGGAGCAGAGGCTGAGGGTACAGCTCACAGGGCCAGGAGCCAACAGGGACTTCAAAATGGCCTCATCAGATGAGCCAAGGGCTTGGCTCAGCCTGGCTCTGCAGCACAGTCCCAGCACGGGGATCGAGGGGGCTCTGCACCTTGCTCTGCAGCGAGCAGAGAGGTATTAAAATAATATCCTCTAAGCCTGCCATGCATGATGCTTCCTCTCACTGCTGGGGAAGCAATTGCCTCCAGCACAGATGTGTTTCCTCGGCTGCTCGTTCCCTGTGAGGTGGAATAAACCCCACAGCCACCACCGAGCCACTCATTCACAAAACCAACTGGCCCCCCCTCCCAGTTATCTTTTCAGGAGCTCCATGCAGCATGACCCACACTGTTTACAGACTTTGGGCTGGGCAGTAAATCCTGTTGCTTTACATAATTCCTGTCCTGTGGTAAATTGTGCTGTTTCTGAGAGATCATCCCCTCCCCACACTCCTGATGCTGTGTATAAATGAGGCCGTCGTTGGAACACGCCAGATGAGTCTGATCATGGGGAAAAGAGCAAAACATCCTCCTGAAAAGCTGCATGCACCATTTGCTGAGAAATCTTAAATATTTTCCTTGCAGAAGCCTGTAGACTCAACGCTTCCCATGCCAGTGTGCACGCTAAACCCCGCTCAGGCATGAGGGGCAGTTCAGGAATTCATGAATTCAGGTGTGCCTGTACTTTGTGCTGATCCCAAACACCCTGGGACAGTGAGCTGGGGCTGTGGCTCCCTCACTGCCACAGCCACTGGAGGTCAAGGCTGGGTGCTGGCCCCTTTACCAGCCCCACTGGCTCTGCTCTGTCCCATCTCCCCCCTGGCTTTGGCTCACCTGGATCAGGGCTGCCTGCCCAGCGCCCGAGGAGGGAGGGACTGGATGAAGCAGCAGCCCCAGGAAATGCTCCTGAGCCTGAGCCAACAATCACAAAGTCTCTTGTGGCTGTGTGACTCCTTCTCTCTGCTCCTCTGCGGGTTCTTTGCCCCACTCTCATGCTTCCCCACCAGCCGCTGGTCCCAGCTCACTCCTTGTCTTGTCTCCCTCAGGAGACCTGGCAGATGAGCAGGGAAAAGTGTTGGCAGTGCCAAGCAGCTTCCCCAGGGGCACCAGGGAGCTGGGGAGGCAAAGCAATCCCAGCATTGCCACTGCCCCTGCCCTCAGGCACAGCGCTGTCCCGGGAACCTGCTGCCTCTGGTGGCACGATCAGAGCATCCCTCCCATCGCCTGTGGTGCTGGAAATCCTCTGCCTTCCCTCCCCTCTTCCCCTTTGCCGCCCCACCATTCCCTGTGGGAGCTGTGGACCTGCTGCAGCTCAGGTTTCCATCAGACATTTCGGTCTCCTGCAGTCACCCAGCGCCCCAACCTGCTCTGGGGTCTCCTGGGGAGGGTGCTGCCTCCAGCCTGTGGGGAGTGCAGCCAGAGCTGTGCTGCCAGCCGTGTCCTCTGGAACATCACCAGCACAAACACGGGTGACATGCCAGGACATCTGCCCGCTCCATCTTCTCTGTGCAGCAAAAGCCAGCCCAGCTCCTGCCAGGGCACGGCCAGCGCAGCCCCCGCCCCAGGAATGGTTTGTGGGTAACCTGGCAGCTGAAGCGCTGGGGGGACCTTTCAGACACAGCCACCCGGCAGCCGCTGATTGAGACTCAAAAGAAATTCTTTGAGGGCAGCAAGATGTCAGGCCAACGCAGGAACAGCAGCAGGTTTGAGAGTACAGACGCGTTAGTCAGAGCTGATGAATGCTGGCTTGTCAAGCCTCCCCATTTCAGTCCTGGATTGCCTTTAAAGTTTGCCAAGTCACTTTTCAGCATTTGTGTGGGCAGAAGGAGACGTGCAATTAAGCTGCAATTGCTGCACCAAAGCCGAATACTTTCAAGTTTGTTATTTCCTCAAAAATGACAAAACGCTGGGATCGAGTCAAGGAACAGGACGGCAGCTCCTGTTGCAAAGCCGCCGCCGGCACGGTGCTGCGCCTGTCCAAAGCTGGATCCCGCTCCTGCTGAAGGATGAAGACGTGCACATCAAAAGCTACATTAGCATTTGAGAAGCGGGGTGGGGAATGGAGAGCCGGGATCCAAACCCCGCTGGGAGCGCAGGTGACGCGCACACCGTCCGTGTGTCTGTCTGCAGGAGCCGGCGCAGCCTGCGGGGACACTGCAGCGCCCGGGGGCAGCGACAGCGCGTGGCACCGGGGCAGGACAGGGAGGGCTGGCAGGTGGTGGCCGCAGTGCTGTCCTGAGCCCAGATTTTGGGGGTGAATGAGCTGGAGCCTGCCCGGGCTGCCAGAAGGGACAGGGCTGGCCCAGGGTGGGCACTGCTGCCAACCCCCACGGGCAGGGAAAAGAGGGATGTCTCTGGGGCATCCAGGAGGGTCCCACAGCTCTCCCAGTGCTGGTGAAAAGCCAGGTGGGGATGGACAAGCACCTCTGAGCAAGGTGTCTCTGCCCTGGCTGTGGCTTCTGCAGCTCTGTCATGGCACATACCAGGTGTACCCCTCTGTCCCCTCACCCTAAATCCCAGCCCAGGTGTACCCCCTCTGTCCCCTCCCCCTCACCCTAAATCCCAGCCCATGGTTCTGCCATCCACCCACGCCACACCCACCCACGTCTTTTTTCTTCTCTCCATTTCTGGGCTCTTGGCATGGCTGGGATCAGGGTTTTCCTGCAAGGCTTTGGCAGCCTTTTGAGCAGCCCAATAACTATTATTCCCAAACATAAAAGGGACAGTTTTGTGGATCCCTTTTCCCCCGAGGTTTCCTGTCAATGTCTGCAGACGCAGAGCTGTGTGCTGCAGCCCATCCCTCCTGCCCATAAACCATCCCGGCTGCAGAATGAATCGATTTGGAGCCTGTTGGCTGCTAAACTGAATTAATTTCACCCTAAAGGGCCTCGCTGAAATGCAGCAAAAAACCCACCCAGAGACCCAGGGGCTGGGAAATGGTGAAGTGCCTGTGCTGAGGACTCATGGGGAATATCACGATAATCCCCGAGAGTCACCAAGCAGCAGGGACAGGACTCACCCACTTGGTGCGAAGCTTTTTGGTAACATATTGCTTTTTAATCAGCACTTAAACACGAAATGCTCTTTTCTATCTAATCCCTGCGATGATTTCACAGCAACTCCTCCTGCCACCCAGTTTAATGCAGAGACCGACTCTTTCAGCAGGCAACGTTTACCCAAAATATGTGATTTCATTGAACAGTCATTTTCCGCCGCCTTTTTGCTGACTGCACAAAGCTGCCTTTGGGTGAGAGCTGCTCCACTGCCAGCCCTGCTTCCATTCCTGCTGCAGAGAGGCAGAAACAGCTACAAAATAATGAATTAACCTGCACAAATAACCCAGCAGTTGGATGGGGGGGAAGGAAACATCAAGTTTTGGTGGCGTATCCTGAGCATGTTGGTGTAATCCTAATGCGCATGGAAAGGGGTGAGTGCAGAGCTGTGGGGTGATCCCTGCAAGTGCTGGGACTGGAGGGAGACCCAGAGCTGGGCAAGGCTTGGCCCTGGGACCCACATGCACTGAAATGAAGGAAAATGCAGGAATAATTTACTTATTGGGATGGGAGCATCTTCTGGGCATCCTGGGTAATTCCAGGCAGCTCTGCCCCAGTGTGTGGGGGGATCACTGCCATGGGGGCTGCACGAGTGGAGCTCAGGCTTTCCAGTCAAATTGTCTAAGTTTGGTGAAGTCTGGGCTGGAGTCTGTCCTGGTGCTCCCTGCCTGCACTGGCTACCAGGCTGGCACGGGCTGTGGGACACAGATGTTACTTTAAACAGAGCCCAGTTTATCTCGTTCTCTGCTGGTCAACTCAGCCATGGTTTAAACCTCTAATCTGGAATGGAGGAGGTAAAATCCAGCCTTACACCAGCTTTAGTAAGTGATGCTGAGCAAAGCCAGCAAAACTCACCGTGCCTGTGAGCACTGAATGGAACTGCAGCACCCTCAGAAGCTGATGGGATTTGCATCCTGGAGCCCAAATTCCTGATCCACCCTTCTGGAAAAGCTGTTTTTTTCCCCAAAACAGCGTGTTCTTCCACACTGGGGCTGCTGAGCTGTGGCTGGCAGAACAAGAGGTTATCAGGGCTGAAGCCTGGACACATCAGCTCAGGACCAGCACAACAGGGTGCACACCTGGCTCCCACCCTCCCTTCTGAGGCCACCACTACTGATGGTCTCAAATTGTGAGTCCACAAACATCTCTTTGGAAATCGCTGTCACACGGGAACAGAGCACCTGTGGCGACAGGCGATTTTGACAAAGTTTAATTCCGAAGAAAATTAAAACAAAGTATCTCAATAATGTAACAATGTTCTTTTTAACATTTTCCAAATGTCACATTTTGATATTTCGCTTCCAAATGTCTTTTCTTTAGGAATTTATACTACTTAAGCAAATTAAGACGAGATTAGATTTCTTCCCACATTGCCCCAGTGTGGTGTCTGTGGGAGCTCTGTGGTTGTGCAGGGCAAGGGGGGCAGTGGGACCCCAGACCTGCCATCCCCTGGGGGATCCATCCCCTGTCAGCTCCTGGCCTCCCCCCAAAGCCTTTGGGTCTGTCGAGATGCACAGACTGAGATTTTGGGCAGATTGCTGTGTCTGAGAATCCCTTTTGACCTCAGATTAAACCCACAGATGAACAAAAAAACCAAAATAAAAAGATAATGTGTGATGCAAATCAGACTGGAAGAGACTTGGGGAAAATTGAGAAACGCCGTGTTTGCCACAGGCTTGGAGGAGACTCACCACAATCACCCAGAGAAAGGAAACACTGTCTTTCACTTGAAAGTAAAAATGTGAGAGAAGGGAGGAGAAAGGGAAAAGCCTGATGGTGGGGCATGAGTCCTAAAACCAACCAGGGCTGCAGGAGATGGGGCTGGGCTGGGACCTTCTCTGGAGTGGACACTGTGCTGACCAGTCCCTACTGCCTGGGGTGGGAATGTCCAGTGCCAGGCCAAGGAACTGAAGGAGGGAAGAACTTCTTGTGTCTGCTGACTGTAGAAAGGGATTTCTGAGGGTCTTGGAGTATTTTACCTACAAACCAGTGCGAGGTGTCAAAGCTGGCAAGGATTATTGGGGGTTTCCTGGGGCTGGGGAGCAGGAGGGATCAGGGCCAGGGCAGGGACCACAGCAGCACTCCACAGCTCCTTCCAACCACACTTCCCAGCAGAGCTGTAGAAGGCAACGGCAGGAGGAAAAATCTGCTAAAGGGGCAGAGATGCATTCCCCACCGTGGTCTGAGGAACAAAGCGCTTCCAGGCGGGTCCAGCACAGCCTGTTGCAGCAGCCATATGGGCCGTGGGCGTGCGTGGGCGCCTGGCAGGGCGCGAGTGCCCACTCCTTCCTTCCCCACACCCCCCAGCACGGCCGGGGAGGGGCAGGACAGGGAGCTGCAGGGGGGTCCGCGTGTGCCCATATGGGCGTGTGTGTGTGCACGGGGGTGCAGGCACAGCAGTGTGTAGGCGAGGTGAGGGAGGGGTGTTTCTGTGCTCAGAAGCCACACCAATCCCCCAAAAACGCTTATTGAAGTGTTGTCATTGGCTGTCACAGACCAGCACATCTCTTCTGCTGCGGTGGATCATGACCTCGGTGCAGGAAGGGACACCTGCCCCAAACTGTGTTTGTCCTCTGGTGTCACTCAGAGCTCAGCTCCACTCCTCAGGTGTGTTTCTGCAGGACACTGAGATGACAGCACTGCTCATTATACCAATACAGGGTTAATTACTAGGATATCAATGCCCTGATGTTTTCCACAGAGCTGCAGGATGGTGTAAAAATCCACAGGTACCCACAGGTGGCTGAGCAGAGGTTTGGGGTCCTGGCACTCAGGGCACTGCTGGCGGTGCTGGCACACACTGAGCAGAATTTTGGTATCCTGGCACTCTACACTGCTGGCACTGGTGGCACAAGCTGAGCAGAATTTTGGGATCCTGGCACTCAGGGCACTGGTGGCACTGGTGGCACAAGCTGAGCAGAATTTTGGGATCCTGGCACTCAGGGTACCTCTGGCACTGCAGGCACACACTGAGCAGAATTTTGGGATTCTGGCACTCAGGGCACTGGTGGCACTGGTGGCACAAGCTGAGCAGAATTTTGGGATCCTGGCACTCAGGGTACCTGTGGCACTGCAGGCACAAGCTGAGCAGAATTTTGGGATTCTGGCACTCAGGGCACTGGTGGCACTGCTGGCACAAGCTGAGCAGAATTTTGGGATTGTGGCACTCAGGGCACTGGTGGCACTGCTGGCACATGCTGAGAAGCATTTTGGGATCCTGGCACTCAGGGCACTGGTGGCACTGCTGGCACAAACTGAGCAGAATTTTGGGATCCTGGCACTCAGGGCACTGGTGGCACTGCTGGCACAAACTGAGCAGAATTTTTGGGATCCTGGCACTCAGGGCACCTGTGGCACTGCAGGCACACACTGAGCAGAATTTTGGGATCCTGGCACTCAGGGCACCTGTGGCACTGCAGGCACACACTGAGCAGAATTTTGGGATTCTGGCACTCAGGGCACTGGTGGCACTGCTGGCACAAGCTGAGCAGAATTTTGGGATCCCGGCACTCAGGGCACTGGTGGCACTGCTGGCACAAGCTGAGCAGAATTTTGGGATCCCGGCACTCAGGGCACTGGTGGCACTGCTGGCACAAACTGAGCAGAATTTTGGGATTCTGGCACTCAGGGCACTGGTGGCACTGCTGGCACAAACTGAGCAGAATTTTGGGATTCTGGCACTCAGGGCACTGGTGGCACTGCTGGCACAAGCTGAGCAGAATTTTGGGATTGTGGCACTCAGGGCACTGGTGGCACTGCTGGCACATGCTGAGAAGCATTTTGGGATCCTGGCACTCAGGGCACTGGTGGCACTGCTGGCACATGCTGAGAAGCATTTTGGGATCCTGGCACTCAGGGCACTGGTGGCACTGCTGGCACAAACTGAGCAGAATTTTGGGATCCTGGCACTCAGGGCACTGGTGGCACTGCTGGCACAAACTGAGCAGAATTTTGGGATTCTGGCACTCAGGGCACTGGTGGCACTGCTGGCACAAGCTGAGCAGAATTTTGGGATCCCGGCACTCAGGGCACTGGTGGCACTGCTGGCACAAGCTGAGCAGAATTTTGGGATTCTGGCACTCAGGGCACTGGTGGCACTGCTGGCACAAGCTGAGCAGAATTTTGGGATTCTGGCACTCAGGGCACTGGTGGCACTGCTGGCACAAGCTGAGCAGAATTTTGGGATTCTGGCACTCAGGGCACTGGTGGCACTGCTGGCACAAGCTGAGCAGAATTTTGGGATCCTGGCACTCAGGGCACTGGTGGCACTGCTGGCACAAGCTGAGCAGAATTTTGGGATCCCGGCACTCAGTGGGTGCTGGAATTCTTGCTGGAGCTCACTCCTCCCGTGGTCACCTCACCTTTCCCCGAACGCGCACACAAACACTCCACAAAATCCTCCCGCCGCGCCTACACAACACCTTCAAATGCGTTTTCCCGCAGGATTTGCCGAGCTCTTTTCAGCTGCAGCCTGCTGCGATGCCTGTTTCTGGGGAAGGGGGTGAAGCAGCCGGGGCAGCGGGGCATCCCAGGCGCTCGGCTGCCGATAACGCGGGCCGGGAGACCCGAAGTGACGGGAATTGCGAGCCCTGCTCCCCGGGCTGTGAGAGGAGCCACGGCCCGCCGAGACGGAGCGGCCCCGGCACAGCAGCAGATAAGGGAAGATAAGGGCAGGCAGCAGGAGTCACGGGGAGGGGTCTGTACGCGCTTAAAGGAGAGGTTGTGCCCCGCTCCGATGGTAGGATAGCAGACCCTTGCTCCTTCTGGTATTTTAAAAAGCTGCATGAAGGTTTAAAAATGTAATTCTAAATTCAGATTTTCATGTCTCCTCTCCAGCTCTTTCAAAGCCCTAAAGGAAAAGCCAAAATTTCAGAGGAAATTTTCCCCTCCTCTGCAGCATCCTCGGCATTGCCTTTGCTCGGCAGCCTGTACCAAGCACAGGGAATGAGACAATAAAACATTCCAGGTACGTTCTGCTGGTTGAAATCCACTTCCGTGCAGGAAGAATGAGATCCAAGACTTTGGCTGGGGGGAAGTCAGGGGGTTTGTGTAGCTGGTAGTTTTCTCTTCCCTGCTCCAGGTTTATTTTTCCACACCCAGATTTTTCGCTGGCTGTTCCAGTGCTGAGCACAAGGCTGTGGGTGCCCGGCAGCTCCGGCCAGGCAAGGGGGATTCTGAGGGACCAGCCCTCCCACCAAGCCAGAGATGAGCAATGCCAGTGCCCTCAAATCCCTTCTGTCTCACCCTTGGGTAAGGATGAGCCCAGCTCCTGCCCTGGCACACGCACTCTAGACAGGAATCATTCCTATTCCTGGACGTTTGGGTTTGTGGGAGCTGAGCTGCTGTTTTAAGCTTAGTTTTGCTGCTGAGATCTGCCCAGAACAGTGGGGGACAACCTGTCCTGT
The DNA here is from genome assembly GCA_034336665.1 of Luscinia megarhynchos. Lineage (NCBI taxonomy): Eukaryota > Metazoa > Chordata > Aves > Passeriformes > Muscicapidae > Luscinia > Luscinia megarhynchos. The sequence continues at coordinate 8,874,802 of CM067578.1, read as the reverse complement.
GAGCCATCCTGTCCTGCCACCCCCACAGCCATGGACAGAGGGGCCAGCCAGGCTCTCCCTCGGTTGTGCCAGTATAAAACCACACTCCACATCGTTGTTTCAGATTTATGCAGGCACAACTGAATTGAGCAGGTTAATAAATGGCTCCTCCATTAATAAATGGAGAGCTACTTAAGATCATGAACTTCATGATGATGACAAGGTCATGCCCACCACTTCTGCCCTCATAACTTCTCCAGCACTAGCACCACTCACAGTTCAGCTTCCCTGAGTATCCACAGACAGGGAGGAAAGATGTCTGAATGTGGGAGCAATTCCCCAAGAGCCCCGGGGTGGATCCCTGCAGGAAGCAGAGCTGAAGTGCCAGCACTCCCCAGAGCTGGGGGGCCCCTGGGGTCTCTCTTCCCCCTGTGACTTTCTCTCCCCCCTCTCTTCATGGCTCCAGCTCTTGAAATTATGTCACTCTCTTCTTTAACCATCTGGCTCCTGCAAACAAATATAAGTCCTCCTACACAGACCCGCTGCTGACGGGCCTGATCCTTCCCTGGCTGACACCAGCATCTCCCTGCTGCCTTGGGAGGAGCCCAAGCTCCCCTTGGAGCAGCATTCCCTGCAGCAGAGGCTCTCCTGGAGAGGCCACAGCACTGGCAAAGCAGCTCCTGGCCCCAGTGTCCCCCCCTCCTCTCCCTGAGGAGCTGGTGCTGCTGGGTGGGCTCTGCCCTGAGCACCCTGAGAGTGGCCAGGCAGGGCTGGGGTCACCTGCACCCCAAAATCAGCCCCTGCATCCCTCAGCAGCAGCACAGCCAGGGCATGGAAGGTGCCAGGGGCTGGTCCTGCCCTGGCATCCTGTCAGGACTCCAGCTGGAGCAGCAGCTCCCAGAGTGTCTGCCCAGGCTGGGGGGCTCTCCCAGACCCTGCCAGTGTCACTGTCACCTCCAGCACACCCACAGGGCTCTGCCACAGCCTCGAGGGGCAGCTGCTGTGGGAGGGCTCCTGGCAGAACCAGGGAACCCCAAAGGAAATCCCAGACTCTTGTTGTTCTCCGGGTCTGAACCATCCCTCTCAACACCCCTCTGGGGAAAAAAATTAAAAAAAGAAAAAAAAAAAGAAAAGAAAAGAAAAAAAAATAGAAAAAAAAGGAAAAAGAAAAAAGGAAATTGTGTTTGGATCAATAAAAGCAGTTGGCTGAATAACAGCCATAAAGTATTTCATTCTGACTTTGATTTTGAGAAACTATTAAGGAACAAGATTAATTTGAAAATGAAACCCCAGCAGCCCCTTTCAGTGAGGGCCCAGACAATGCTTTAACCTTATTAAAAGGTGGGGGAGACATTATTTCAAGGCAAAAAATTATTAAAATAGAAATATTCCTGCCGAAAGAGTTTAAGGTTGATACATTTTTGACAGGTAAGAATTGAATTGCAAAACTGTCACCTTGGACCCAACACCTTAACTGGGGTTTGGAGGAATACAGGTAGCAGATTGTGTCTCATGTTCAGAGCTGAGTGAATGAGACACTCTCCAATTCACAAAATACTTGAAAAATAAATAATTTTTGGCCATTGGTGAAATCAAAAGTTGCTATAAGCCTGTTCTGAGGTGAACAGAGGAACTGCTGGTGCAGAATGCAACTATTTATTTCTGAACACTGTTTTCATATTTTCTTTTAACCCATCAAACAAATTTTGAAAATATGGAACAATCTGGGTCAGAAGGGACCTTAAACCTCATCTTGTCCCACTCCCTGCCATGGGCAGGGACACTTTCCACCACACCAGGTTGTGCCAAACCCTGCCCAGCCTGGGGATGGGGCTGCCACAGCTTCCCTGGACACCCCAGCCTGCCCTGGCACCTGAGGGGTGTCAGGGGTGCTGGGTGGCTCCTGGGACCACTGACCCATCATCCCCACCCTGGACAGGACCTGCTGCTCTCCCTGTGCTGGGAAACTCCCTCCCAGCCTGGCTCATCCCAAGGGTCCTTCCCCTTGTCTATTGGTGTCTTTTGATTACAAGTCTGCTTTGAAGAGACACTAATTGCAGCCTGCACACAATGCTGGTAATTATGCCTATTACATTTTGATTCATTTCCATATGTCAACACTGCTACAAGGGGGATTTTGGGGAGGGGGGGCAGAGCACCGTTTTATAATCGTTATTGTCTGCAAAAAAAAAACAAAAACCTGCCCAGAGCGTGAGTGAAGTGTTCTTTGTGGAAATTGAAAATAAGATTATAAATAAAAGTCTTCCTCTGACATCCAGAAAATGGACACTTTAGAATAAATTGCCACTGTTGATCAGGAAGATTGCCACCTCCCTTTTACATTAATGAGGCAAAGACTCTTCAAGGCCCTAATAGCAATATGCTGGAGGATGTCATTTCAATAGCTTCTTTCTTAATAAAGCTTGACCCTAATATTCCCTTTGCTGTCACAGGCTTTGTCCTACCACACACTGCTGTGATTTTTAGCTGCTAATCAAGAGGGAGAGGGGGAGTGAGAGCCAGTGGTGCAAAGAGCAGCAGAAGCCCCAGCAAGGGGGTTCTCCTGTCCCCAGCCATGGTGGGACCCTGGCAGGTCACAGCCAGAAGTGTCTGAGGCAGCACCAGAACCCCAGAATCCCACCAGAAACTGCTTCTCCTGCCAAAATTTGGGGGTTTTTTTGTAGTTCATGGTCAACCCAAAAGCCCAAATGTGAAAAGTGTGAGGAGTGGTTGAGGTATCTGTGGGCTCAGCCTGGAGAAAAGGAGGTTCAGGAGGGACCTTGTGGCTCTGCACAACTCCTGACAGGAGGGGACAGCCAGGGGGGACAGGCTCTGCTCCCAGGGAACAGGGACTGCCTCAAACTGTGCCAGAGGAGGGTCAGGTTGGACATCAGGAGGAATTTCCTCATGGAAAGGGTGGTCAGGGTTTGCAAGGGGCTTCCCAGCTGGATTTGGAGTCCCCATCCCTGGAGGTGTCCAAGGAAGGACTGGACATGGCACTCAGTGCTCTGGGCTGGTGACAAGGTGGGGATGGGGCACAGGATGCTCTTGGAAATCTTTTCCAGCCTGAATGAGTCTGGGATTCTGCCAGAATGCCAGGGACTGTTCAAGCCTGGGCACTGCAGGGACACTGGCTCACCCCACCTGCTGTGGCACTTCCCCTCCTCCTCTGCCTCTCCTCCCCAGGTGCTGCAACCAGCTGATTCCAGGACTTGCAAAAGTGTGGGCAGGCCTTATTTAGCACCCCATAAATACAAGCTAAAGGGCCATCATGGCTGTTTCTGTAAAAACACCGCTCGAAAATTCAGGTTGCTCCTGTTTGCTGGAGGATCCCCTGCCTGTCACACGTTGCCCCAGTCGTGTCACAGGGTGTGTGAAGGCACAGTGTGACGTGGTGTGGCAGGCAGGAGTCACAAAGGGAGTCTCTCTGCCAGGCATCCAACCCCTTCTTTTTGTCGATCAGGGTTTGAAGATAAAAACGGTTTTGTACTAAGCACTGGAATCGTTGTCAGAGAACCAGAGAGTAGCAGACTGGTCGGGGTTAGAAGAGACCTTAAATCTCATCCAGTTCCACCCCCTGCCGTGGGCAGGGACACTTTAACTATCCCAGGCTGCTCCAAGCCCTGTCCAGCCTGGACACTCCCGTGGAAGGGGCAGCCACAGCTTCTCTGGGCTCGCTGGAATCGTGGGGGCAGCGGGCAGAGCTCATGCCAACCCCCCCATCTGATGTTCCAGACCCCAGCACTGCCCCACAGCCCCTGCCTTGCTCCAGCCCCAGCTGCACCCGCAGCTCCAGCAGCTCTGAGGGAAACGTGTGAGACAAGAAAAGGAGAAGAATGCAAAAAATGCAGCGCTCAGGGCGTGCTAAGCCCCCCAGAGCTGCCTCCAAAATAATCCAGCTGCTTTTGAAGGCAGCCAGCACTGGGGTTACTCCTGCCCCAGCCCTGCAGGAGGAACCTTGCCCAGGACACCACTGCCCAGCAGGAAGGGACGTTTCCCATCCCATCTTCTGAAGGAATGCTTTGGAAGATTCCACAAACTGAACTGCTGCTGGGGCTTTGGTGCATGGAGGAGGTCATCATCTCTCAGGATTCGAGAGGCTCCTGTTCTAAGGAAGAGAAATTTTAAACCTCAAAATGGCAGAAAAGCCCTATTTTCCCTGGAAATAATGGCAACAAAATTTTTTTCCTGGATTTGTACCAAGCTGGGTTATATAAAAATGAGATAACTCGAAAACATAGGGGGATGTGAAGTGTTTGCTTTTTCAGGTTCCTGATCTGAGCCTCTGCACACCCCCAGGTCCACCGGGTTGGGATGGGAGCTCAGGAGATTGCTGCTGGCAGGAAAGCAGAAGGAAGAGTCCAAATTATAATTAGCCAAAAGTTTGTTCTTGAAGCACGACCGTGCGAGCTCCCTGCACCCCCTTCACCACCCCAGAGCTGCCCAAACCTTCCCCGTGCCTGTTCCCAGCCCAGCCCCACAAAGCAGCTGCTCCAGGAGGGACCTGGTGGAGCTGGGAGGGTTTTGGGGAGAGGAGAAAGGGATGATGTATTCCATTTTTAATTGGGGCTTGAGAGCGCGCAGGCAGCTGCCCACACAGGGATATAACCTGGATGTAACACGCAGACTGGTAAAAAGTTTCTGAGAAGGAAACATTATGACTTTCTGCCGTAGCTCACACTAAACACTCCCTCGGTGAAAAAGCCCATGATTGGAAGATTCCTTATTTATTCTGATAAGTTATCATCAGTGTCACCGAGCCGAACATTTAGGCAGAACAGCTCCCTGCCCACACACTGTGTTTGCTGCTTAAAAATATTGCAAATAGCTCCGTGGCTTTAAATAAATAAATAGCTAATGAGTCACACCAATCGGAATTGAATGTCAAGCCGGAGGAAGCGCCTGCCTGGTGCCTACCCAGAAAGTTTATTAATGTTTGTTAACCACATCAGCGCCGCTCTGCTGCCGGGGAGAGGTGTGGGGCAATCCCTGCCCGCACATCGGGAGCCACCAGAGGGGAAGGGGTTAACGAGGGCTCGCTGGGGAGCACCTGGAAGGATAAATATTGTTTGCTGAGCAGGGCTGCAGCTCGGGGACACGGTGCCAGGGAGCTGTCCTCCCGAGATGGAAGGCACCAGCCTTTTCCTGGAACCAGGAACAGAGCTCTCTTTCTGCTGCTCCTGGAAAAGGAGGGGTGCAGCGCCCAGGGGAGGCACAGATGGCATCACTGGGGTTATTTTTGCAGCTGTTCTTGCAGCCCTGTGCTGGGCAGTGCCATGGGGACACGGGGCAGGGACAGGGCCACCCCCAAAGCAGCCTGCCAGCCCCTGGCCGTGCCCCTGGCACCAGCAAATCAGTGTCAGGGGGTTCTGTGAGTGCTGGGGCTCAGGGCTGTGGTGCCAGTTCCAGAGAAATCCTCGGTGCCCACCCGCACGCCCAGCAGTGATTCACCAGAAATGTGAAAGAAACTCGACTGCTGCTGGTGTGCCAGGGAGTGAGTGGGCGCTGGGAGGTGGCACCATCCCTCTCCTTCATTCATCTCTTGCTGAAGGAGCTGCAGAGCTGCAGCTCAGCAGCACCGAGGCTGATGAGCCACCTTCCCCTGCCAGCAGCACAGGGATTCCCCCCTGGAAATCCAACTCACCTAAGAACAAAAAACCTTTGTACCAGTGATCAGCTGGAAATCCGGGCTCAGGGGTCACTGCAGCCATTCCCAGCTTCAGTGGACTGAAGGGGCTTCCTGTTGATGACCCATCTGAGATCCAACCAGAAGCTGGAGATTTTCAAAGGGAAGTCAGTTTGCTACTAGAAAAAATTCCTTCACTGAAAGAGTGGTCAAGCATTGGAAAAAGCTGCCCAGGGACAGGATGGAGTTACCATCCCTGGAAATGATCAAAGAAAGAGTGGACAGGCCCTTTGGGATATGGTTTTGTAGGCATGGGGGTACTCAGTTGAAGGTTGTGCTCGATGCTCTTGGAAACCTTTTCCAGCCTTAACAATTCCATGATTCTGCAAACCCAATTGTCAATAAAAACCCACCCTTCCAAGTCAAAATAGTCCTAAGGGAAAACGCTCAGCCAGTGCCATTCCTGGCAGGTGGCTGGGCACTCCCATGGCACGGGAGGAGCCAGGGCAGGGGCCAGGGGGACCAGGTTTGGCAGCCAGGCCCTGGCACCCTGGGCTGCCCACTGCTGGCAAAGCCACTCCAGCCTGGGGCTTGGGTGGGGGAGGCGAGGAAGGAATGGAAAAATCATCACACACATTGCACAGATGGAAAGAGTTTACAGCCCTCCTCACTTCCTCATCCTCGTGGTGTAAATTATACGGACAGATGTACAATCTGGGAAGTTGTCCAGATTTTCTTCTTTTTTTTTTTTTTTTTTTTTTTTAATTACTTTTTTTTAAGAAGAGGGATGCTAAAACAACACGAGCTGTGCCATGTCTAGTCCTTGGCTCTTGGCTTGAGCTGTGGGAGAGGAGAAACCAGCACTCCTGGCAAGTGGTGAATGATCCAGAAAAGCGTGGCACCCTCCTGCAGCCCAGCCCCTCTCCAGCAGACGAGGGGGCACTGCCAATGTGTCCTTGGAGGGAAGCAGGAGGTGGGAGCCCCTGGCTCCAGCAGGACTGAGCACCACAGGGGTCCCTGCCGTGCTGCTGGGCTGGGTGGCTGCTCTCCTGCACTTGGATATAAGCAGCTCCTTGGATATTTACTCAGTTGCCAGGAATGAGAGGGAGGAGGTGGATGACAACATGTTTCCAGTGCTTTGCTTTGTGCAGAGATCCTCAAGGCAGCATGTGTGTGTCTGTGGAGGGCTCCGTGTGCTTCTCAGTGCTGCTTCCAAACAAGGATCAAGTCAATTTTCCAAAGCATATTCTCCCCCGTCAAACACTGCTCTCACTTTGGAGACTGTCCACGGCTTTGACACTCCTGTGGGTTTTCTACCCACATCCCTGTGCCAAAGATACCTTGGCATGAGTGGCAGCTTGTGCTTGGCTCCTGCTGGAGGGGAATGAAGCTGATCATAGAGCCCTTGGGGCCGGGCTGGCAGCTGCCCTTGGTTTGGCCACCAGCAAGGGACAGGCTGGAACTGCAGCACCCCCATCCCACAAACACCCCTTGTGGCATAGCCACAGTCCCACAGCCTCTTGGGACACAGGCTCCTGCCTTGCCAGTGCTTCCATGGCCTCTGACACACCTAAGTGATGCCTTAAGTTCTGAGTTTTTGTTCTGCTTGGGTATGCTTTTCCATTGTGCTTAGGGTGATGAAGAAAAAATAATCCCATTTCAGCTATTGACTCAAGGACAGTTGCTTCAAACTCCAGGCCCTAAGCATAAACAGTGTGAAAAGAGAAGAGCAGGCCAGAAGGCAGGCAAGGAGGATGAAACCTTACAATTTGAGACTATTAATTGGGTGGTTGACTCCTGCATGCAAATAGACTAAAGTCTATAAAGATGTGAGATGATGGCACCAAGCTCTTTTTTGCTTCCACCTTGGAGCCCATCCAGGACCACACTGTGGCAGGGTGTGGCTTTTGAAGGCCTCTCAGTAAATCCCCATTTTATTCCCCTTAACTCCGTGTAGTCTCTGTTCCAGCTCCTCAAGACATCGACTGGAGGCCTGACCCCTTTACAGAAACCTTTTTAAGATAAATAAACAATTAATAGTGAAGAATGAACCCCAGTAACCTGAGGCACCCATGGGTCCAACAGCTGGGGAGGGAAGCCTGGCAGGGAAAGGTCTGAGTGAGCAGCTCCTCACTGCCCAGCTGCCAGCCAGGGTGCCACCAGCAGTGCCCAGCTGTGCCACCCCGCTGGGCCTGTGCCCTGTGCTCTGCAGGGACTCCCCACAGCAGCCTTGGGGTGGCACGGAGGGAGAAGCAGCAGATGTGCAAGGGGAGTGGCACAGCAGGGAGTTCACAGCTGGCTGCTCTGCAAGGAGCCACCCTGCTTCGGGCATGAGTCACAGCCCGGCAGGTAATGAAAGGGCTGGGCTGCTGAAGGGGAATAAAGGTTTATTTACACCAGCCCTGCTCTGCTTTCTTCTTCTTGGGGATGGATTTTTATTCTAAACCTCCAGAGAAGCAGAGAGAGCTCCAGCTTCATGCTGGGCTCCTGTGACCGACTGCAGTGCCGTGGGAAACATTTCCACATTCTGGCCATTCAGTGCTCCCCCTCAGCCCTCTGCCCCCAGGACCTTTCCCAAAACCTCTGTTCCGAGCTGCACCAGCGGCCACCACCAGAGAAAGCAAATTGCTCCAAAGCAGGGAATAAAATCCGAGGCATCTGTGTGCTTTACACTCTAAACAGGCACTGCCCTGCCACCTCAAACTCCGTACCAAATCACAAGCAACAGAGCAGAAAACCAAATTATTTTCAGCTGTTACACTGCTTAATTTAATATTTCCAATGAGCTCCTTTTCCTTCTCTTCAAGAATGAAATGCATATTTGTGCTGTGTCACAAAACATTAGATTTTGTCAAGGCAATTCATTTTTCAGTGGTAATTTGTAAGTGCACACCACACCACACACGGGCTGGGGAATTTTATGGCTTCTTGCAGAGGCAAGGAAAATAAGAAGCACTCAAAGCAGTGACGAGAGCATGGAAAAAAAAAAAAAAAAAAAAAAAAAAAGAAAGAAAAAAAGGAAAGTGAGAAGAGGTGACAATAACAGAGAGAGCATTCATCTCTCTCAGCCACTCCAGGCTGGGGAAGCAGAGGGTGCCCAGGGAGCAAACACGGTGCTCCCGGCGAGCCCCGGCGCGTGTTTGCAAAGCGCTCCACAGAATCCCAAACACAGAATCTAATGGGGCATAAAACGGGCTAAATAACCTCATCAGCTTAATAATAAAGCAAATAAAAACCAGCCTGCCTCTTGGCTTGCTGCAGCGTGAGGGACTAAGGGAAGGCAAGGGGGTTCTGTAGTGGCACGGGGAGTGTGGGCACGGGGGGTTGGCCCCTCCGGGGTGCCAGGGGGTGCCAGGGGGGGCTTGGATGCTCCTGACTCAGCTGGGTGGTGAGGATCCATCAGCCAGCCAGCCAGGGACATCCCAGGACAAGGAGGGATAGCTGTCACCCACCTGGAATCTGTTGAAAGACGTGGCTGCACAGCTCCAGACGTGCAGGGCAGCAGCCAGCAGCACCAGGTGGAGGTGCCAGGATTCCAACAGCAGCTCATGAGCTCTGCCCTGGCCTCCAGCAGAGCTGGACTCAGCTCTCCTCTCCCCCAGTCAGCCCCACTGTGCTGTGCTCCTGCTCCCAAACCAGGGGTGCTGCCCACAGAGTGCCTGTGGGTACTGGGAGCAGAAACACCCAGGGATTGTCTCTGGTGGTCACAGCACAGTGCCTGTGTGCTCCCCACAGCTCTGCAGGGCCCTCCCTCTGCCCCAGCCACCAGGTTCCAGCTGTTTCCCCTCCTACAGTCCTGTGTCCCACAGCAGGAGCCCTCCCTCCTTCGGTCCATGTCACCCCACACCTCCCAGACCTGCCAGGTGAGGTCCTGCAGGCCAGGCAGGCTTCGAGACAGGGCTTGTCCAGCTCCTGGGAGGAAGGCCGTGATGAGGGAGGGTGATGCTGTAATTAAACTTCTGATTTAAAGGTGAATTATATCACAAAAGGAGAGCTGATCGACTGCTTGTTGTGCTGCACTCAGGGGCAGCCAATTTAATTAAACTGGCTTCAGGGACTCCCAGAGGCCAGATGCAGCAGCAGGAAGCAATCCCTCCCCAAAGCTCACCTCGGCCTCCAGCCTTGTCCTGCCTCTCCACCTTTCCCAGGAGTGCCAGGAGCAGCACAGCCACAGCAGGGACGGGCTGCAGGTGCTGCTGCTCCTGGTGGTGCTGGCAGCTCCCGTGCCAGGATGCTCTGTCAGGATTACACTGGCACTCTGGTGTCAGGAGGAATTTTTTCCAAATCCAGCTCTCTGGCACCATTTTGGAGGCTGTGTTGCCATATCCAAGCTGAGCATGCCAGAGCCCTGGGCTACTCTGCAAAGCTGGGCTGGCAGAGCCAGACCCTGAGTGCCAGCACCAGCACCCACCCTGCTCCTGGCACTGCCTCCATTCACCACCTCTATTTTGTATTTGCAGCTAGTCTCGAGTTAATAGCAGGTATCCAGCCTGTCAGAGCCTGACATGTTGTGACATACCACAATGTGACAAGTCCTGAGTGATGCCATAAACGGGATCTCAGTGCAGCAGTGCCAGACAGGCAGCGGGATCGCTCAGGTTGGTACCAGGGCCCCACCTCAGACAAAGAAATAAACACCATTCAGTGCCACCTGCCCTTGGGTGCTCCACTCGCTCTTCTTGCCACCACCAAAGACCATCCAGAGGGGTTATCAAAAGTTTGGGAAGCCCTTGGAGAGTGGCAAAGCTGGAGATGCAGGAAACAGCTGCCCATGGCTCTGTCTCCCTTCTCCTCCTCCTCAGAGAGCACCCTGAGAGGAGGGAGGTTCCAATGGTTTTTTTTTCAGTTCCCTGTGGCCTGTGTTAGCTGTCACACTGCAGGCAGCACCTCAGCCCCAGCAGCAGTGGAGCCAGTTTGTGTCCCTGAAGCTCCATGAGAAAGGAAGGGAATAAGATTTATGGCAGATTTTAAGGTTAATCAGGAAAATCTTGCAGGCAACTGACTGTATAAGCTGCTATTTCAATGGCATGATTTATAATGCTGAGGAGTGATTGGGAACAGCACAGAGAGCCACAGGAGGAGAGTCCCCACTCAGCAATGCCAAACCCACTCCTGTGGCTCGCTGGGGACTGGCACAGCCACAGCATGGACACAATGTCCCCTGTGCCAGTCCAGCGAAGAGTGGACACCCCTGGCAGCATCTTGACCCACCAGAGCCACAGCAGTGCCTGCAGGGAGGAGTGACCAGCCTGATGTGGAAAACCTCTGGAAAACTTCTGGAAAACCTCATCCTTGCACAGCACAAAACCACGCCTCTTTCCCCAAAGTGAAATTTTGGTAGCAGTGAGGAAAACAAAGTAGAGTTAAAATCAGGTTCAACCTTGATGCCTGTAGCAATTTTTATATTATCCATTGGGAAATTTTAAAAGTCTCAAATTATTTGTTTCAGCCCAAACAATGGCTCTACCAAATTACACAAAGCCTTCCTACAGTAAGATTTTCTTGCCTTCCCATGAATTTTCCTGAGAAACCCTTCAGCTTTAGTTTAGCTTCCCTTAAACCCTTTAGCCTCCTTTCAAAGGAAGCTGAGCACCCAAATCTCCACATCCCTGTGCAAATTGACTCTCTGTCCTCCCCCAGTGCTGACAACTCCTGTCTCCTTACAGCTCAAACACTTGTGGACACAGTGAATGTGCCGTGTGTAATTAATTACCTTAATGAGTTTAGTGACCTACCTGTGGATAACCACAGCTAAATGCTTCCTTTAATGGCTTCTCCTCCTCTGGTGAGCCAGGGTGGTGGAGAACAAGGGGTGCCAGGTGCAGTGGCTGCTTCTGCAGCATCTGGACACATCTGGAGCTCCTCCACATCCCCTTTCCCCGGGGTTTTGGTGGCACTCTGAGGATGTATCCCAGCCCAGCAGCTGCTGGTCTTCTGCCATGTTTAATTGCACCAATTTAAATTGGTCCTGGCCACTGTGGGGACATCAGGGCCTGGCCACAGCAAGGGGGAGAAGTGGGGTGGTTACCAGTGCAGAAACTCATCACAGAATCACAGAATGTGCTGAGTTGGGAAGGACCCACCCGGGTCATTGAGTAGGGTCTGGAGAAGCTCAGTCAGTATTTAAACCATATCTCTAACTGAAAATTACCCCAAAAAATCAACCCCAGAAGCAGCTCCTAAGCTGGCACGGGAGTTCTTGGGGATCAGCCAGTGAGGGGACTCCACCAGTTACTGTCAGTGTTTATTTGCCTTACTTAAAAATATAAAGATTTTCTCTCCAGTTCTGGGCAGGGGAAAGGTTAATGAATTCCTTCAGAGTAAAGAGATCCTCAGCCCTCTCAGCGGAACAAGGTCAGAAATCAATGCTGGAGGTGGAGCAGGAAGGCCAGGTTGGAAAATAATGAAAAGGGGAAAAAAAAATACATAAATAAAGAGGCAGGGAGGGGGGGAAAAAAAATTATAAGCTAAACAAATGACAGGGTGACACTTGCTCAGCTCCCCACAAAGAATATTGAATTATTGTCTATAATTTGGACTATGGAACCTAAATTAGGGCCTCCAGACTCCAAAGTGCTGCATTGTGTGAGGGTCCAGGGAGGGTCAAACGCTCCTTTGGTTGCTCGTTACCCGCTCTGATCCCAGGCTGTCATTAGCCCCACAAAGCGCCTCACAAAGGCAGCACACATCAATGGTGCTAATTAATTGGATTAATGGAAGGGCAGCACAAATTAGGTCTGGCTTGGATAATTTCAATGAAAACTGAATACCAATCCCCAAAGTCATTGGAATATGGATGAGGCAAATTGAGTTAAAATAGAGGAGACTGCTGCATTCATTAGCCCGCCCACCCTCTGAAGTAGTTGTTTAATATGCAAACTATTAATATGCAAATCAGCACAAATGAAAAAAGTGTGATTTTTTTTTTTTTTTTTTAAACTCTGCCGAACACAGGCAGCTGCCTGATGTGACAGAGCTGCGCTGGCAGGGGACAGAGGCACCAAGAGCAAAGGGGTTTCCACGGCAGAAATTCCCTTCCCGTGCTGCCCTCACTCAGCCAGGTGTGAAGCAGGAGCACCTGTGCCAGGGCTTCTCCACCTTCACAGGGTTTCTTCCCAAAATCCCGTCCAACCCTGCCCTCTGGCAGTGGGAAGCCATTCCCTGTGTCCCGCCACTCCTGGTCCTTGCCCAAAATCCCTCTCCAGCTCTCTTGGACCCTCTTTCATTAAGGGGAGGTGATGAGGCAACTTTCTTCCTCTTCATAGCATCTCCCACGGGAGCCTCGAGGGAGCCGAGAGCTCTTCACGGAGGCAGAAGTGAAACAGCTCCGGTTGTTTGCTCCAGTTCCCCCAGAGCTGCAGGGGCTCAGGCTCACGGTTCCTGCAACCCAAACCTCCTCGTCCAGCACGGGAATGGCTGAATCCACAAAGATTAGCGATAATTCCCAAACCACTTCTGGCTTCACGGTTCCATTCCCGTAAATTACAGCTCTATTGTGGTGCTTTCCCAGCGCTGCAGTGCCAATGGCCACCCCCCGACAATTACAGAGCCAGCGCTAAACTTCTTACAAATTGTAATTACCCCTAAGAACTGTTTCCCTCTTCAGCGTCCCCTGCTTAGCGGGTGACCCTGCAATGTTGTGACAAATGCCTTGTTTGGAATTATTTTTCCATCTCTAGCTGTTCACCAAACACGTCAGGGTCTCGGGTTTTGGCTGATTTTTCTTGTTTAGGTCAGACAATAGGTGAGATTATCTCACCCCCACGCTGGCAGCTCAGCCCGTGCAGGTTCTTGTGCCCTGTGCAGGTCAGGGCTGCACACAGGCAGCTTCCCCCGGTGCTGCAGCACAGCGCCCACGGCACTGCCACCACCGTGCCACTGTGCCAGGTCCTGGCCCAGCAGAGTTTTGTTTCAATGGAGCAAACTGTCCTGCTGACCCAGGAGGGATTTGGTGCCTGTTTTATGGAAGGCACATGAGCTTCCTCAATTCCAGAGACCTGCCCTGAGCTCCCCTGAGCTGGTTCACAGCCAGATGCATTTTTATGGTCCTGATGCCCACCAGAGGGAAAGAACAGGGCTGAAGAGAGCAGAGGAAGGTACACTGCCCTGCCACAGGGATGGAGGGTGGCACAGGGGACACAGAATCAGAGTGCTTTGGGTGGAAAGGACCTTAAGGACCATCATATTTCAACCCTGTGCCGTGGGCAGGGGCACCTTCCACTATCCCAGGCTGCTCCAAGGCCCGTCCAACCTGACCTTGGACACTTCCAGGGATGGGGCAGCCACAACATGCCACCAGCCCAGCCCTGCACAGACCTCATGGGAGCCAAATGAGAGCAAAGCACCAGGAAACTTTAATGACACTGATTAAGAGTGCAGCCAGCCTTCCTTAATTAAAGTCCAATGGATTCCTTGGGCAGAACGAGCCCATGGCCACGATTTTCTCAGCGAGCTCATTTGGTTTGTTTTTCTGTGCATAAGGGGATGTTGCTGCCATCCCTCCAGGAGCTGGCAGAGCCTCTGTGCTCTTGTCACCCTGTAACAGCTTCCTGGATTAATGATTCTGCAAAGGGCTAATTCTTAAGAGGGCAATGTCTTTTGCAGGCTGGTATTGATCTTTGTCAGCTTCCCCTTGAAAGAAAGAAAATATTGGCTTATTTACAAAAGGCAGCTTTTTGCTGCTGGCAAGTCAGTCTTGAGATCCATGGCTACTCACGTCCCTTGGAAATTGGAAAGGCTGGGGGTAGTTCCTCGAGTGTCAAAATCCAAGTTCTTGAAGTCCACCAGCCCCCACAGGGTGTCTGGGGTGGGAGGGGATGGGTCTGACTCTGAGCAGGTGGATGGGGGACTGTGCTGTGGGAGCAGGGCCAGGAATGGGAGAGGGGCTATGGGGGAGGCAGCTGGTCACTTCACAGCTGAAACACTGCTCCTCACAATTGGGGTGGGTTCTGAAGTTGAAAAAAAAATTAACAAATAGTGATGGCATGCATTAAATAGATTTTAAAATATGTGTCTTGCATATGTTTATGTAGCAGCAAAATAAAATAAATGGAAACATTCAAAATTGAAAATGAAAAATAATCTAAACCCTGAAAAGTCATTCCAGCAGGCAGCCAAGAAGATCCCTTTGGTAATCAGCACTTTGCAGAAATAGGAATGTTCCCACCACTAACGTTCCTGCCACGGTCAGCAGGCAGCCCTGGGCACAGATGGGCAGGGACCATTCTCCATCCTCCCTCCCCTGGGAGGTGCCCACGGAGCCCTCACTGCCTCCCGAGGCAAACCCTGGAAATATCTGCCTGTGAATCACCAGCCCCGGGCTGAGTCACTGCTGCCAGAGCAGCCCGTGCTGTGTGCACCTGTGTGCATGTCCAGCTGTGAATGCACACACGTAGCTGGGCTATTTGCAGCTCAGCTAAACGGGAAAACATGAATCACAACACGAAAAAGATCCAGGAAAGCACAGGGCTGCAGGAGGCTGCTGGGGTGAGCCTGTGCCTGCTGCTCAGGGCTGCCCCTCCTGCACCCCTCTCTGTGCCAGGGGTCTGTGCCAGCCCAGGGAGCCAATCACCCCCTGGCACAGCCCCCAAACTGAGCTGTTGGCAGTGCTGCCCAGTCCCAAAATCATCACCCATCCCTGCCTCACCCAGTGGGAGAGCCACTGTTCCCACTGTTCCTGGCTCCCCATGGCCAAAATCATCATCAAAGAATAGTAGGATGGTTTGGGTTGAAAGGGTTAATCCAATTACACCCCCTGCCTCGGGCAGGGACTCCTCCCACTACCCCAGGTTGCTCCAAGCTCTATCCAACCCGGCCTGGGACATTTCCAGGGATGGAGCAGCCACAGCCACCCCATCCTTACAGAAAAGGATTTCTCCCTGATCTCTTATCTAAATCTACTCTCTGTCAGCTTGGTGTCCCAGAATTATTGCTGTGGCCACTATGACCATGTTCAGGGCTGTGTCACTGAGCACTGAACATTGATCCTTCCACATCTGACACCTCTGACTGACCAGCAGTGCCCGTGCTCCCCGTGCAGGTGGGCACTTCTGTCAGCCAGTCTGTGAGCTCCTGGCTCTACAGCCCCCATTCAGCACCATGCTAAACAAACAATATTACACACTAAAACAAAAAAAAAAAAAAAAGCAGAAAGCTCTTCCACCCACTAACTCCTGCTGTGCAGAAGGTGCCAAATCAGATTACAGTGCACAGTTGCCACATTATCCTGTCTCGACTTCACTAACGCTCATTAAGCTTCTAAAATCCTTTTTATGGTGTTTATAACACCTCCAGAGGAGTTTACTGTGTAAATATTATTCTACCATTAAATCCTGCAACAAGGCAACCGTCAACAAGTGGAATTTGTAATGGGCCTGCCGAGAGGGCTCGGCTCGCAGGCTGCGGCGCCTGTGAAGTGAGGCCAACGAAAGCAGCCAAGAACACAGTACAGAGTGATAAAGCACTTCATTTTGATGCTTTAAATCTCCTACCACTTGGGCCTGCTTAATGTAACAGGCCCACTGAGACATTAGAGTTGGGCCTGGAGTCAAATAAGCTACAGGGAGCCACTTACTGAAAGCAGCCTTCCACGCAGCGGCGGCGGCGGTTTAACCCGGCTAATCCAGCCCGAGCTGCACGGGCCAGCACGGCCAGCCTGGCCACCTTGGCCCTGCAGGGGCTGGGACACACCCCTAGGGAGAGGGTGGGTGTCCCTTGGGGAGCAGAGGATGCTGCGGCTGCACCAGCCTGATGCCTCTGCCAGCTGCGTGTGGCCAGAGCACTTGTGCCTGCTCCCAGCTCCCTGCCACACCCAGCCAGGGCAAAACAGGTGCAAACAGAAGAAGTCACCTGGGGAAAAGCACTAGGAAACCAAAATCAGAGAGGGGAATGTGGGAGGGAAGGGAGGAGAGTCCCTGCAGGCCCTGTGGATCTCTGCTCCCAGCACTGGGATGGGCACGGGGCAGGAACATGTCTCTGTTCCCTTCCCAGGTGCATCCAGGAGCTCACACCAGGCTAACCACCAATTTGCTCTTGCTTTGGTGGCAGAAAATCAACCCCAAAGTAAACATATGGAATTTCAGGGCAATCAATGATTAAAAGGCTGCATGGGGAGAAGCCTGAAATTCAACAGAAATACTGTGTTTCATGCTAAGTTGTGGAACCCGTTTTCCTCAATGTTTCCCTCTAAAAAACAAAGGCAGAACCCCAAATTCAGCTTAACTGATAAAAGCCACTTGGTGATGAAAAATCTCAGTTTGAAAACGGCAATCTGAGACTCATTGAGGTTTTGGACAAAAAACAATCATCCCTCCCTTTTTGGGCCAAAGACTCAGTCCAGCTCAAGATGGAGTTTACAGATCACTTTGTTTTCTCCCAGGAGTGAATGTCCATCCCTACAAGGCGTCTTTCCCTCACTGGGACTCACCAGAGCACCCACTGCCCGCCCCAGCCCCGGCCCTGGGCAGCAGCCCCGGCGTGCCTTGGCACCCTGCTCCTGTGTGGGAGCAAAGATGACCAAGTTTGGGAATGTTGCTCACTAACTTTTACCATGTGTGCTCCTGCTGCTGGGTCAGTGCTGGCGGCCAAGCCCCAGGCAGGCTCAGGTTGGCCGGGCTCCTCCTGGGACCCCCTTGCTGGCCACAGCCCAGGCACCCCCGAGCCCCTCACTCCCCCCAGCCCTCTCCTTCACTCACCACACAGCAAGGAAAAGCATCCCTGGGAGCTGGAAATCAACAGCACCCCGCACAGCTGCTGCAGGGATTCCAGGTTTCCAGCAATTTTTTGGAAGGAGAGCAGAAGTGGAGATTTTTAACTTGTGTGCGGAGGAAAGGGCTGGAAATCCTCGCTGCAGCTTAACTAAAACCTTTGAGTTCTGACAAAACCACTTGGATTTCATTTTGGTTTGCACTTCAAGCAAAATAATTCATCATGCAAAATTAATATAGAAGACAAGAGTAACAATGCAAAACACAAAACGTAATGTGATAAATAATGAAACTATTGAAATGCAGGCTGGTTCAGAATTAAAAATTGAAACTATTTGATATGAAAATGTCACACTGGATGCTACAGCCTTGTTGAATCTTTTTTCCAGTTTTCCTCCAACACAAAACTCTGCTGCAATCAGGTCCATCCCACAGAGCAGTGAGGTGCTGTGGGTGGGATGGAGCCATGGAGCAGTCGCTGCAATAAAACCCTGTTGTGACACCACAGTGAGGGGCCAGTCACAAATGCCCTCCTAATTAATATAAATTGTTTGGTTAGCCCTGACAAACACTGAACACCTGCTTCTGGAGGAAGATGAATGACAGCCCCACATTGGCAGCTCTCCCCATCCCATGCCTGGGGATGCTGGGGACACCAGGACCTGTGACCCTCCAGCTGCCACCATCGTCCCTGTGCTCAGCAGGATCTCTCCATGTTACAAATGTTCCTTCTCCTGGCTTTCATGGCACAGTGACCACCCAAACAAAGCTACCAGGAGGAGGGCACTTGTGGGCACAGAGGTGCTCCAGGATGGATGGATGGATGGATGGATGGATGGATGGATGGATGATGGATGGATGGATGGATGGATGGATGGATGGATGGATGGATGGATGGATGGATGGATGGATGGATGGATGGATGGATGGAGGATGGAGGGATGGATGGATGGATGGATGGATGGATGGATGGATGGATGGATGGATGGATGGATGGATGGATGGATGGAGGATGGATGGATGATGGATGATGGATGGATGGATGATGGATGGATGGATGGATGGATGGGTGGATGGATGGATGGATGATGGATGATGGAGGGATGGATGGATGGATGGATGGATGGATGGATGGATGGATGGATGGATGGGTGGATGGATGGATGGATGATGGATGATGGATGGATGGATGGATGGATGGATGGAGGATGGATGGATGGATGATGAAGGGATGGATGGATGGATGGATGGATGGATGGATGGATGGAAGGAGGGATGGATGGAGGGATGGATGGATGGATGGATGGAGGGATGCTCCTGTGCACTTTGCACAGCGCAGATTGGAGCTCAAATATCCCGACCTGAGCAGCAGCATGTGAGAAAACAAACGTAGTGCTGAGGGCATTCCTGAGCCTGCAGAACTCTAATTAAAGGGTTTCTTCAAAAGGCAGGCTGGGGTAAGGATCCCAATTATCCCAGTAGGGAAGGGGATTTTAATGGGCACCAGCACACCCAACAAAGGCCTGCAGGCTGCTCCTGACACAATCCCATCCAGGCAGCATTTGTGCAGCCGAGGGCGGGGATTTGGGAAAGCCAAGAGGGTGACTTTGCCTTTTGGAGAGCTGTGGGGCAGGGAGGCACCGAATTTCCAGATGTTCCAGAAGGGAACACACCGCCTGGACACCTCACCACTAACAAAACGCCCACCGCCGCGCTGCTTCCATGGATGCTCTGCTGGCCTTTCCCAGGATTCTTGTCCCACGGTGCCACTCCCAGCCCTGTGCCAGCCTCCAGCCGAGGCAGTGGCACCCGGGTGGCACAGCAGCTGTGCCCTGGCCCCGGCACATGCCCGGGGAGCCGGCGGGGCAGCGGCTCCGGGGCAGCCACCCAGGCACGGCAGCGGCAGCGGTGACTCAGCCGGCAGGAATGTGGGAGTTCTGCGCTGAAAGCCTTTTAATTCCAGCCTGGTGATGAATGGGCAAGGCCTGAAATGAAATGTTCGGAGGCTCAATGTACCGGGCCTCCCGCTTGTAATTATTTTTGTACAGAATATGTCAAGTGTCGTGCTTCACAAGAACTCGTTTAGCATGCAAACATTTTGTGATTAAGTGAGGCTTACTTAATTAAGCACTTTGTAATGACTCTTAAACCAAAGAGTAGTGGATTAGTGCGTCCTATTTGTGTCTATCATGTTAAAGGCGCCGTAATAACAGGTTGCTGCAGACAATTAGGGTTAGAATACAGAGTGGATGGAGGGAGAGCCAGCAGCACCCGGAGCCCTGCCACTCGCTAATGTCACCAGCTAAAGCCGCCTCTGGGGGGACAATGCCAGCTCCAGCCCCTGGAGCTTTGCACTGCCTGGTCACCCACCAGGACCTGCCCCAGGGGTCCCACAGCAAACAGGCCACGTAGGGTGGGCACCACCCCGGGAAAGGGTCCCACTCCACAGAGAGCTTGAGCACATAGCGGCCGAGAGGAGCGGGATGGGATTTTCTCGTGGCTCTCCAGCACAGCACCTGCCTGCTGGCACTGTCAAAGCACGCACCCCATGAGTGCTTTCAGCCCCTGGATTTAGCAGATGTGGCACTCAAGGACGTGCTCTGGTGGTGGCCTTGGCAGCAGGGATTGAGGAGAGGGCAAGGGGCACAGGGCTGGGGACAGCAGCAGTGCTGATAGGTCCCTCCAAAGCTGCAGAGGGTTTCCCATGGAAACCACCTAACAACAAGCCCAGAAATTCCACTTGTTTGTAGCTCCAGAAATGCCATTTGTTTGTAGCCCAGAAATGCCACTCGTTTGTAGCCCAGAAATGCCACTTGTTTGTAGCCCCAGAAATGCCACTCCTTTGTAGCCCCAGAAATGCCATTTGTTTTTAGCTCCAAAATGCCATTTGTTTGTAGCCCAGAAATGCCACTCCTTTGTAGCCCCAGAAATGCCATTTGTTTGTAGCCCCATAAGTGCCACTTGTTTGTAGCCCAGAAATGCCACTTGTTTGTAGCCCAGAAATGCCATTTGTTTTTAGCCCCAAAAATGCCATTTGTTTGTAGCCCAGAAATGCCATTTGTTTGTAGCCCCAGAAATGCCACTTGTTTGTAGCCCCAGAAATGCCACTTGTTTGTAGCCCCAGAAATGCCACTTGTTTGTAGCCCCAGAAATGCCACTTGTTTGTAGCCCCAGAAATGCCATTTGTTTGTAGCCCAGAAATGCCATTTGTTTGTAGCCCCATAAATGCCCCTCGTTTGTAGCCCAGAAATGCCATTTTTTTGTAGCCCCAGAAATGCCACTTGTTTGTAGCCCCAGAAATGCCATTTGTTTTTAGCTCCAAAAATGCCATTTGTTTGTAGCCCAGAAATGCCATTTGTTTGTAGCCCCATAAATGCCCCTCGTTTGTAGCCCAGAAATGCCACTTGTTTGTAGCCTCAGCACAATCTACCCCTCCCTACCCAGGCCCAGTGGGTGGCCCCACATTTTTCACCAGCGAAATTGGCTCCCCCATTTCCTGCAGGGAGAGAGGAGAGATTATCTCGTTACTCCCCAGCCTCTAATTCAGTTAAAGGACAAAGCAAGCAGCACATCCCTGAGTGCACACGGGGAAGGTGAGAAGCAGCACAGGCCCTGCAAACACATCACACCCCAGCACTTGTGTGGGAATAAATCACACCCCAGGAATGGTGTTGGGAGAGCACTGAGCAGCAGGAACCCTGGAGCACCACCCTGCCATGGGCACAGCCCCATCCCTGCACCACTCAGGGGCTCCATCCCATGCTCCAGCAGAACATTTTATCAGGTTTTATAGTTTCTCTAACTGCCCTTTTTTTGCCCTGGCAGCTCTCCCCACCCTGGAAGGGAGGGAGCAGTTCAGGGGCACCCCAAGTGCAGTGCCCCAGAGCAAAGGGTCTCGCTCTCTCACCCCCAACCATGCAGGCTGCTCCCTCATTAGCAGAGTTAATAAACTGTAATTTACTGGGTTTGCTTTTCCCTTCACCTTTGGAACAGGAGGAAAAGCAGGAGTCACCACTTCTGGAAAACCTTCCCTTTGAGCTGAGAAACATTTCTGAGATCAGTAAATAAACATCCCCACCTGCACATGCACAGGGCGATGGAGCTCAGGGCCAGTCTGATACAGCGAGAGCAATTTCCCTTTTTTATCTCAAAGAGCACAAAATTCATTTTTTTTCCCTTGATAAGCCAGTGCCAGGAGCAGGCAGTGCCCCAGGAGCCAGAGGCAGCACGGGTGGTGGGGAAGGCTCGTGGCTCACAGCTCTGATCCCTCGTGGCCCCTTGCCCCCAGCTCCTGGCTCTCAAATGCTCAGAAGACAACAGGTAATAAATCTGGATATTTTACACTTTTTCATTTCCTCTTACCTCACATTTAATGAGATTTTACCCTTAACAAAGGTACTATTGAAGCTGACTCTTAAACAAGGCCAGACAAGGGTTGGGATATTTTGGGGATGGGTGGGGGAGGAGGGCTGCAGGAGATGGGGGCAGGGTGAGGAAAAGGGAGCTTTAGAGCAGGGTCAGCCTGGCTTTTGCTCAAGCTTTGAGTGAAGGTTTAAAAGTGATTTTGTTTTATCACACAGCTGGAACTCATCCCGGTGTTACCTGGTTTTAGCAAGTGCCAAGCAGCCCAGGCATCCCAGATTTGGCACTGCAGGAGCCACAGCTCCACCACTGCAGGTGGAATTCAGAGTGGTGGGAGCCAGTCAAGCACCTCTGCTGGGCATGAGCAGAGGGATAAAGGTGAGTCACACTGTGCCAGGGGGTGAGCACTGCTCCCGTGTGCTGCAGGGAATTCCTGTGCTCATCCACTCCTGCCTGGCCTCCCCTGACTCTTCCAGCCCTGTCTGGAGTAACCTGCTGTTCTATTCCCTGCCTGGCCTCCCCTGACTCTTCCAGCCCTGTCTGGAGTAACCTGCTGTTCTATTCCCTGCCTGGGCTTTCTTGATCCTTCCAACCCTAAGCTGCACACAGGGAAGACATGTCAGTTTTTTCCAGAGCTGAATCAATCCCCCTGCAACAAGCAGCAAACCCAGCAGATGTAAAACCAGAGGAAGAAAATTCCCCAACTCCAACTGCAGCTCTGAATGTGAGAGAAGCCAAAACATCTCTTGAAACCTCACACTCCACAAGGTTTTCCCAGCCCTAAATACTTGATATTTTAGTAGCTGTTGAATTTCAGGAGTTCAGTGCTGCCATGAAGGCAATTAGTGAGGAGAGGGAAGGAGGGGATCAAAGCTCCCTGGCCTGTGAGCACTCTCAGAGTAGAGTAGCAGAGGTACTACTAGTGCTACTCCAGGTAGTAGGATCCTCTCATCCTGGCTGTGAGCACTGTGACTCCCCTCTCTGCACACACTCCCCTCTCTTACTCTCCCTTTTGTTCCCATTGCTTTGTACAACTCCTATTTTTTGTGTCACCGAGAAAAGGGAAGGGAAAGGGGAAAGGGGAAAGGGGAAAGGGGAAAGGGGAAAGGGGAAAGGGGAAAGGGGAAAGGGGAAAGGGGGAAAGGGGGAAAGGGGAAAGGGGAAAGGGGAAAGGGGAAAGGGGAAAGGGGAAAGGGGAAAGGGGAAAGGGGAAAGGGGAAAGGGGAAAGGGGAAAGGGGAAAGGGAAAGGGGAAAGGGGAAAGGGGAAAGGGAAAGGGGAAAGGGAAAGGGAAAGGGAAAGGGAAAGGGAAAGGGAAAGGGAAAGGGAAAGGGAAAGGGAAAGGGAAAGGGAAAGGGAAAGGGAAAGGGAAAGGGAAAGGGAAAGGGAAAGGGAAAGGGAAAGGGAAAGGGAAAGGGAAAGGGAAGGGGAAGGGGAAGGGGAAGGGGGAAAGGGAAAGGGAAAGGGAAAGGGAAGGGAAAGGGAAAGGGAAAGGGAAAGGGAAAGGGAAAGGGAAAGGGAAAGGGAAAGGGAAAGGGAAAGGGAAAGGGAAAGGGAAAGGGAAAGGGGAAGGGGAAGGGAAGGGGAAGGGAAAGGGAAAGGGAAAGGGAAAGGGAAAGGGGAAGGGAAAGGAAAACCATATTTTAATCTGTTTTGATATTTTTCAAAGATGCAAGGCCCAGCTGTTTGGTCCCTGCACAGGTAAAAACACCCAGCAGGGGAAGAGGATTAGCACGGTACAGGTGTGATCACAGAAAAACGCCGTACAGGTGTGATCAGGGGAAAGCTCGATATGAGCACAGGGAAGAGCAGAGCTCCTGGGAGCAGCCTGGCTGCAGGCAGCCCTGCCATGTGCAGTGCTGAGCTGCAGCCCGTGGCTCTGGAAAAGCGCTGCTCTGCTTTAGTAACTGGCAGCTCCCCGTTAAATCGCAGCGTTAATCAGAAACACATTGTCCATATTGTCAACACTTCGTTTAACCACTTCTATAAATTCAGCATTAGTGTTAAAAAGATTCTGATTTGATGGATGAAATAGTCATCCTCCTGCAAGCCAAACCCAATAAAAGTGAGCTAATAATTCACGGGAATAAGGCAGAAGATACTCCACAGAGGCACAAATGGGTGAGATTTCCCTTCATTTGCATCCGGTTGGAAAGAGTGGCCGACAGGAGGAGGGAGGAGAGCAGCTCTGAGCCAGCTCCTCCAGCAGCTGCTCATCCCCTGTGGGGCGTGGAATGATCAGGAAAGAGCACAGCACCCCGAAACTGCACATCCACACGTGACCAGGCATAGAATGGGGTGAACACACCATGAATGTTTCATCCTGGCACAGCAGCTTTTCCAGACCTTTCCTGGCTTTGTGCTGCATCACCTAGAAGAGTGTTTGGGGGGCATATGTGAGTTATCTCATTATTATATTATGATCATTATTATATTATGATCATTATTATATTATTATCATTGTTATATTATGATCATTATTATATTATTTTCAATATCATTATATTTTTGTTAGTGCCTCCCTAGTCAGCCCTCCCTCAGAGGGATTACCTGGGCAAATATCTGAATCTCTGAAGTTACCTGGGGGATACAGATATCCCAGAGCCAGCCAGGGTTTGCTGTCCACCCTGCCCTGCCTGAGCCATGCCTTACCAGCTTGGTGCTCCCCAGGTAATTTCAGATTGGGTCTTAAAATGAGTGTTTAAATCTCCTGGGTCACCTGTGTGGGGTGGATCCAGGGGAGTTGGGGGAGAGGAGGCACAGCAGGAGCTCTGAGGGCAGCACTCAGCATCCACCCACCAGCACCCCTGAGATCCTGCTGGCCCAGGATGGGCATGGCCAGGAGCTGGGTCCTGCCTGTGTATCCCCAGGAGTGGGATTAGCCCAGGAAACTCCACAGTGACCCCAATTCCCACCCTTCTGCCCCTTAATAACAAGCCAGGCCTCAGATTCCTGATGTAATTGCATGAACCCAGAGACTTTCAGCACTTCTCATCCTACACAAATAGTTTCCATTTTGATTCCCAATCTCCTCAAGAAAGTATTTGAAAGTTGTTGTTTTTATTGCAATATGAGTATGAAAAAAAATAGCTCCACTCAGTGAACTTGGAAGTAATGGAATAATAATCCAACAACACAAGCCTTCTTGGAAAACTCTTCTGAGAATACCAGTGCCCTTGGGCATGTCTAGAGCCTTGTTTATTAAAACAATATAGTTTAAGAATTAATGCATTTATAAAGCAGGACTTATTACATAAGAATATTGTGCTTCTTTCATCGTTGCAAAGGATCTGGTAACTAAATTAACGTAACCCATTTGAGAGGTTTTTCTCTTAATCTTATTTGGATTTAGGTAGCTGTTTTTGTGAAAAATATGGAAGAGGGGATAAAAGGAAACTTTTGCACAAATACTTCTGTCAGCCAAACTCTTCATGGGTTCTGCTTCTTCAACTGAAGTATGCAAGAAGAGATCAAAATTAGGGGAAATAAATCACATTTCCAGAAAAATCTATATTTGTGTTGGAACAGAGAATGTCTGACAGAGCAGGGAGATATTGGAGGACTGGGCAAGTTGGGAAGAACTCAAAGCAAACGAAGGTTCCAATTCTGCAGGCAATTATGCCTGTGGTAATTGGCTGTGTGAGCCAGGCTGGCTCTGCCTTTGCTGGGCACTCATGTGGCACCTGGGGACAGAGCTGCTCCAGCTGTCTGTGGGAAGGGATGGCCATGGCCAGGACCCCCTGGCATGTCCCTGCCAAAGGTGTGAGGAGGAGTTTCAGCCCATCTGCCACAACCCCGTGTCACAGCGGCCACCTCCCTCCTTCCCAGAGGCTCCAGGGATCCTTGGGATGCTCTGCTTTGGACTGGGATGCTTTTTCCTCTTCTTCCAGGAACTTGGTGTGGTAAATCAAGAGAGATGAGCCAGGCTGCTGACAGCACCTGGAATGAGCCACCAGGCTGGCTCATCTCCTGTCTCCCAAGGGGATTAGGCATGGAGCTGGGATGGGATGGGATGGGATGGGATGGGATGGGATGGGATGGGATGGGATGGGATGGGGATGGGGATGGGGATGGGGATGGGGATGGGGATGGGATGGGATGGGATGGGATGGGATGGGATGGCTGCTCCCTCTGGCAGCCAAAACAATCTCCCATCCCACATCGTGCCTCCCCGGTGCTTCCCCTTTGCCATCTCCAGTTCTTGTGCTGTGAGGCCCTGGGGGGATTATTTTAAAGTCCCTTTTGGCTGGGAAAAGTCTGGATTTCATAAACCCTTTCCAGTGTGAATTTTTTGCAGTTTTTCACAGTGATATCACTTTAAGGTTTTCCATAGCCGCAGAATTTCTTCCAATTAATGGAAAAAACATTAATGTCCGTTTAGGAAAATAACTTTTCCATTGCTGAAGCAACTCTCTGGTTGTGCCTCAGGCAGCAACAGACTCTGGATGAGCAGGTCCTGGAGAGCCCCAGAGAGCACAACAGAGGCACACAAGGGGCTGGGGCAGCCCTGCTGAGCCCAGGGTGCCCTGTGACATGCCCTGGTCACATGCCAGCTGTGCTGTACCCTCTGTGCCCAGATGTGCTCCCCATCACCTCCTGCCCGAGGGGCTGGGGGTCACCAGGGCTGGCAGAACAGCCAGAGGCACTTTGGTTTCCCTCAGACAACTTGGGAACAATTTTGCCTGTGCAGGAGTTATCTGCCAGTGAATGTCCCAGGCTATGATGTGGATGGTGGAGTCTGACTTCAGCATCTGGGCTCACCATGGTGCCAGACAGGAAAACATCGTGTACAGAGCTCCATGGGGAAGTTCCCAAATAGCAAGCAAGAGCCACATCCTATCCCTTCTGGAAGTTAAACCAGAATTCATATCTGACATCACTGACACCAAGAAAGCTTCATGGCAGCACAGCCTGGCAAGGAGCACCCTGGGCTTCTCAAAAGATGGAAACCAGCTTAAAAGACATTTCTCCAGCTGGTCCCAGCTCCTGGGATGCCCCTGGGAAGCACAGCTCATGCCTAGATGCACCCCTGAGTTCTGCTGGTGCTGGGACAGTGGTCAGAGTGAAGGACCTGCCCTTGCTGGAGAGTCAGCAGCAGCAGACACAGCTCTGAGGAACCTGAGGTTGCTGTGAGAACATCATCTTGCTCGTTCCCATTATTCCAAATTAAAGGAATTATGGTTTTTTGGTCCCTGGTAGGTTCAGCCAGTCCCCAGGACGGTGCTCAGACAGTGTAAACAGGACACACTTCAGCAAGGCTGTAAATACAATTTATGGCTGCTGCAGCAGAACACGGGACCCTTCCAAAAGCACATGTGCCTTTTTCTTACTTAGAGATTACACTGTTTGGGAACATTTGATCCCCTGTCAGTTTTTTGGGATGCCAAAATGTCTATGAACAATGTTGAGAAGCTGACAAGCGTTTCAGTGACCTGCTTTGCTCCCCTGTGCCGTGTGCTGCTGCTCTCTGCACTCTCAGTTCAGACACACATCCTTCCACAGGGTGTGACCTGCTGCAGCCAACATTTCCCAAATTTGGCTTCTACCTAGCAATAAAGTCACTTTCTCCACTTGCTTGCGAGTTCTGTGACCCAGAATCTTCCTTTAATACCTCAGGATCAAGCACCTGGGGGAAATGTGGAGGGGAGAAAAACAGGAGAAAAGAGAACAGCAAGGAACAACCACCCAGGGCGTTGCTGAGGGCGTTCCCATATTTCTCTTTCCCAGGGGTGTCCAGCTGCTCCTCCCAGCCTGTGCTGGGTGCAATGGGCAGTCCCCATGTGCCCCAGGCCCCACAGCCCCAGCTTGACCAGCAGAGCTGAGGAGGTGGAAACTGCTCCTTCCAGCTTCAGTTTTCACTTGAAACCCTTGGCGACATCGCTGTTTTGCTTAAGATCAAGTTCCACCTTCTCCCTGTGGTGCAAGAACTTGGCCTGGGTCTCAGAGGTCTCTGGCACTGGCAGCAGCCTCTGGAGCAAGGGGAACTCTCGGGGTGATGGGAGGAGCTGCTCGGTGCTGTTGGCTCTGCTGGGCAGCAAACCCCACTGACAGCCACAGATTGAGCAAAAACATCTCCCATCCCTGTGGCATGGAGGCATGAGGGCTCCTGGGGAGAAAGCAGGACAGAGGCAGCCTGGGGAGACACGTGAAATCTCATCCTGACAGCAATGGGGGGACAGGAGCATCCCCCCAGCCCGGAGATGGGAGCATCAAATCCAGTGACAGCACAGAGAGGGATTTTCTCTCAATAAAGTCTTAAAGGGTTTTAAAGACTTAACAAAAATAGCTTTGAACGGTGTCTGAAATGGTTCAGCTCTGGGGTTCCAGGCTTTGAGCAGCGTTGTAGGAAATTTTCTGATGGAGCATTTCCATTGGAAATGGAGGTTTCAGGGAGCCAAGGACATTTTGCAGGGATAGATTGATTTCAAGAAGGTTTTAACCTGGATTTTGTTTTGCCACTGCTGACAGTTTTTCTTCGGTGTTGATCTTTGCATTTTGCCAAATATTTAACAAGTAACAATAATATTTGCTAAGAATATCGAATTTCAGCAAACTTTGAGGCGTGACTTTCTCGACTCAAAGCACCATCTTAACAACCATTCTCTGTGCAGGATACACGCTGCTTTCCAGCTGCTTTTAATCTCCAAACACAGAGCTTCGCTGTGACTGTGACTTTGAATGATGTCAGTTCACGATGATGAAAGCACTGGCGATGACGTCATTCCTGCTGTTTGGGGATGGAACCATTCCTGCTGTTTGAGGGACAGTGCCATTCCTGCTGTTGTTTGGGGACAGTGCCATTCCTGCTGTTTGGGGATGGAGCCATTCCTGCTGTTTGGGGACGGTGCCATTCCTGCTGTTGTTTGGGGACAGTGTCATTCCTGCTGTTTGGGGACAGTGCCATTCCTGCTCTTTGGGGGGCAGTGCCATTCCTGCTGTTTGGGGGATGGAGCCATTCCTGCTGTTTGGGGACGGTGCCATTCCTGCTGTTGTTTGGGGACAGTGTCATTCCTGCTGTTTGGGGATGGAGCCATTCCTGCTGTTTGAGGGACAGTGCCATTCCTGCTGTTGTTTGGGGACAGTGCCATTCCTGCTGTTTGGGGACAGTGCCATTCCTGCTCTTTGGGGGGCAGTGCCATTCCTGCTCTTTGGGGACAGTGCCATTCCTGCTGCTGTTTGGGGACAGTGCCATTCCTGCTCTTTGGGGGCAGTGCCATTCCTGCTGTTTGGGGACAGTGCCATTCCTGCTGTCTGGGGACAGTGCCATTCCTGCTGTTTGGGGACAGTGCCATTCCTGCTGTTTGGGGACGGTGCCATTCCCACTGTTTGGTCACGGGGAGCTCCTGCCCTCGGTGGCGCTGGCACAGGCAGCACTGGAGCTGCAGGAGCCCGGTGACAGCAGGAGGACACCATGGTGCCACATGTGTGGCTGTGTGTCATTGTTCTGGCTGTGCCTGCTGACTCTTCAGGGCTCCACACACATCCTAAGCCAAGGGAGCAGCGGGAGAAGCCGAGGGGCAGCAGAGCAGTGGGAGCCCCATGGCCCCACAAGGCTGTGCCAGTGAGGGTCCCCATTCCTGCAGGGGTGTCCCCAAAGCACCCCAGGGGTGCTGGAAGGGCTGGCAGTGCAGCAGGAGCACCCGGCAACCCTTCTCAGGGGGTTTATTTCTTGGACTGCTCCCTTGCCAGGGGCTGATGAACCAGGATTTTAATTGGTGTGAACATGGGAAACAGGGCTGAAATCAGGGAAAGGGAGAAGCGACTTCAGTAAGAACCTTGCAGGTAAAAGAGGTGAGGAGGGCAGTTTAGGGAATTTTTACTCAAGGACAAATCCCCTCAGGCTGGGGAGCTCACCCAAGGCACCCACAGCACCCAGGCTCTGCAGGATGGCAGAGTCAGGGAAAAAAAACCCGAGTGCCCGGGAAAACTTGCAGAGGCACAGGCGACCACGGCGTTAAAGCCCCGCAGGATTTGTCAGCAGTGCGATAACGGCGGCGATAGCGGGATAAGGGCGGCGATAGCGCTGGCATCCCAGCTGATGCTATCACACCCGGGCTGAATGGGCTCCGGGAAACTCGGAGCTTTCCTTTGGAGCCTGGAGGAAATAAAGCCCTCGGTACAATAAGCGCATCAGATAAGCCAGGAGAAAAAATGGAGTTGCATAAAGTAAAAATAACTCATCTCTCCCGTTTTCACAGCACACAAAAAGCAAAAGCTGATCCTGAAAGATACCTGACGCTCCCACTCTGGGGATCTTGCTTTTAAGAAAAGCAGAGAGATCTGGAGCTGGAGCCAGCACATCGCCCCTTGCCGTCCTTCCAACAGCACGCAGGGAAGCTCTGAAACCCAGGAAACGCTAGTACTATATTTTATTACATTTTAAAGAGACAAAAATCCTCTGGCTCAAATCCACGGCGCAAAATAAACACAGTTTGAGCTCTCTCCCGGCACGCCGGGGCACTCACTGAGCGCGCACCGAGCGACTGTAACATAACGCTTTCCTAAGGGCTCCCAGGCTCCAGCGGGGCCCCAGCCTGACTTGGGGAAGGAATTGGGTTCACATAACCCTCACTTAAAAAATAGACTGGCACATTTTTGCTTTATCAAACTCTATTTGCAAAAGACTAGGGCTAAATGATCTGAAAAGGTTATTTTGAAACAGGGTCACCCTCGCTGCCACAGGTCTAATAAAACAAAACTATGGCCAAATTAGAAACATATTTCATCTAATAGGGGAAAATATAATTGGTGAATCTGTCTGGTGTTTGACCTACAGTATTTATGCTAAATGAAAGTTTAAATATATCACAATGCAGCACGAACAAGAAAAGCTGCATTCACTCTCTGTTCTGTGGTTTGATCCCTTCCCCTTAACCCTTAGCTCCACACGAACGCCAACATCAGCATTAGCTTTGGCTGCACTGCTCAGATGCTGTGAAACACAAGGGATGGCCAAGGGCTGCAGGAGTGATGAGTGAGTCTGGGAAAATACCCGGGAAACCAGAAGGGGCTTCAGAAAGTGCTGCAGGGTGTCCCTCTAAAACTGAGGCCCCTTGGGGTGGGGAGTCTGTGACACTCTCCATGTGCCTGGTGAGATTGGAAGCCAGGGCCTGATTGATGCTGGGCAGCAGGGTGAGGGGGGCACTGTGTGGGGGTCCTGGCTCTGCCATCCTTATGGCACACAGAGCCACATGGGCATGGAGTGGGGACCATAAAAATATGGATTCTGCATCATCAGAGCAAAAATATGCCACCCTGGTCATGAAGGGAGCGTGCAGGGCTGGTGCTGAGCTCACATGCTCTCACTGATGATGCAGGAGGTGCAATTTGTGGTCAACCAGCTGTTTGTAATTCCCATTGCCCAGAGAACCCCTCCTCCCACCCCCAAATAATTTATGTTCCGCATAAAAGCGATGGGATCCTTGAGCAGCAGTGATGGATGAAGGAGATTATTAACAAGGATATCATTTTAAGAGAGTCTGTCTTTTGGTTCCTCGCAGTTACATAACATTTCATAAATTTCCTATCAGATTGGCTCCTGACTGGTTCACCTGGCAGCAGCACCTCGGCCAGCCCGGTGGGATCACAGGGTGCCATGCCTGAACCCCAGGCTGAGCAGAGTTCCTGGGCTCCATCCACAGGGATCTGCTTTCCATGGACCACACAGGTCCTGCTTCCCAGTCCCAGGCCTGACTCAGGTGAAAATAACTGGAGCAACCACAAGGGAATGCTCTCATCGCCCTTACCTACCAGAGAAAGGATCAGGTGAGGTTTTGGCAGCACGGGTGACACAAGCACAGTTTACCCAGGTCTAGACACCAGCTAGTCCCAGTGTTGGCATCGGTGTTGCAGAGTCCCCATCCCTAGCCAGGAGGAGAAGCCAGCCCCATGCTCCCCACCCCTCAGCTCCCCCCAGCATGGACAAACAGCACCGGGCACCCCTCCATGCCACAGCTGCCTGCCTTCCCTGCCTGGGGCCATTTCAGGAGCTGGTCTCGCTCTGCCTGGCACGGGGGAGGAGCAGGGACACACAAAACTCTCCTGACAGGGACATGTCCCTGTGTTCCCCTGCAGAGCCCTGTAGCTCAGCCAGGCGCACGCAGCTATGATTCATCCCTCACAGGAGTTCAGGCTGAAAACAAAAACCTCAACCAAACGATCCTTTCAACCCCAAGTGCCACTAAACGGCCTCCTCGGCGGGAGCAGGGATGCACAGCTTTCCCACTGGGACACCTGGGCAGCGCAGTGCAGGGGCAGGACCAGGCTCTGCTCTCTAGACCTTGGCAAACCAAGCGAGACACGCTGAAATCCCGAGCAGAGCAGCAGGACTGCAACCACGAGCTGAGAAAATGGACTGGGCAGACAGGGATCTTCTTTCTTTTCCTTTATTTCCCTTTTTTTATTTTTTTTTTCCCCTTAAAAACCTTCATGTGGAAGAGAAAGGGGCTAATTAAATTCTTTTGCTGAACATATTTAGCGAGTCTTTCAGAGAAGTGATTGCGTTTGGCCGCGGTCCAACAGCCAGGAGATAGGATTGTGCTCAGGAACAGGCAGAGCAGAGCGCTGATTTAGGAGGATCCGGGCAGATCCCAGCTGACAGGGTCTGGCCTGTCTCAGGCGCTGTGGGAGGAAGGATGAGGGTGGCCAAGGTGGCTTTCTTGAATTCCTGGTGTGTGAGGTGAAGGCGGATCTCATCTCCGTGACATCCTCCAGGGCTTAATTTACAGCCTGCGCCCGCAGCCCCGACCGCGCCGCCTCCCCGGCACTGAGGTATTGTTTAGTCAGCACCGAGCATCCCGTGCATCCAAAAAATCAGCAAAACTGCTTGTGGCACCAGCATCGAGCCCCAAGCAGCCCTGCACCAGCACCAGCCGTGCATCCAGCCTTGCTCATATTCAGCGGGCACCAAAACCACGGCTGGGTTTGGATGCTGGGCTGATTTCCAGGCTGATTTCCAGCTGAATTCCAGGTTCCCTCGCTGGGTGCCGGCTGTCCCAGGGTCAGGACCCTCCACACAGCCTGTGGAAGGATGTGTGCTGCCCACTGCAAGCGCTCCCAGCTGGGGCACAGCACCGAGCACCCCTCTGGAGTCTGGGGATGCTCACAAGCACTGGGATGCTCAGAGCCACAGCACCAGGGGGGTTCCCTGCAGTGCCAGGGCAAGCAGGAGGCTCAAGGCAGTC
This sequence comes from Luscinia megarhynchos, assembly GCA_034336665.1. NCBI lineage: Eukaryota > Metazoa > Chordata > Aves > Passeriformes > Muscicapidae > Luscinia > Luscinia megarhynchos. The sequence goes on along the minus strand of CM067578.1, from coordinate 8,841,948 downwards.
CTGCCCTAAAATCCCCCTGCACTCCCGTGCTGGGGGGGTCCCCTCGGCCAGCCCTGTCCAGGGACCCCCTCCCGGTGCGGGAGGGAGCCCGACCCCTGAGGGGTGGCACGTTTACATGGCCCCAGCACGTTTCCATCCCTTCACCTATTTCCGGGGCAAACTGCCTGGTTTGATGGCGCCTGACCGGCTCCCTCGGGGACAGCATCAGACGGGCAGGCAGTGAACCACGACGAGAGGTTCTGCTTTTCCCACAAGGTTCCTGTGAGAAAGCCCTCCCTTCTTCCCTCGCTCCCTCCCTCTCTCCCTCCTGCTGCCTTCATCTCATCTCCAAGGGCACAGTGCTCAGTCCCTCTGACCCCCTGATGCTGGGGAGCCCCACGTTGCTCCAGGGCACCAGGCCTTGGCGGGCTCTTCCCCCAAATTTCAGCTCTTTGTTGCGAGTGGCCCTGCTGCAGGAGAAGCCTGGAAATGGCTCTAAAGCCTGGGATGTGCCAGGTATAAATCCTGTGTCCTTCCTCCCAGGGCCCTGAGCATCAGCAGCCTCATGGCATCGAGGGCTCTGCTGACTCTGGGGTCTGGCAGAGGGCACCACACTGTCCCCAGCACTGCTGTGTGTCAGGAGGGGGCCACGGGACCCCCAAACAGCCCTGCTTGGGTCAAGCTCTGTCCTGGGGCAGCACTGCAGGGACTGGGCTGCTCAGCAGCATTTCCAGGAGAACTGGAGATCCCGTGGGAGCACTGGAGCTCCCCTGGCAGCCAGAGTCCCAGCAGACAAGCTGGATGGTGGCTGATGTCCCCTGCACACACTCCTTGGAGCTGGGACTCCCACTCACGTGAGGTGCTGGACTGGGAACATTCTGACAGAGATGGCTTCAGCCCCAGCAGATGTTTCAAATTTGTTGTTAACCCATATTTATTTGGACTGATAATAGCAGGCAGCCCTCCAATCGTGCTGGGAGTTTTACAATAAACTCAAGCTCACTCTATCAAAAGCAAATCGATTAACAGTGATATTATTGGCCCTACCCATCCATGAGGTTCCCACTGGCATGTCTGGGCCCCTCCAGGACGGGATCTGCCCCAGTGCAGGTCCTGGACCAACTTCTCCAAGAGTCCCCACAGCACTGCAGGCTCCCTCAGCCCCTTCTCCAGCTAAAGCTCCTTTTTAATTGCCTTCTGAGAGGAGCAGTGACACTCTCCACAGGGAGGATTGATTTAGACATGCAGTTTTCTCCACAGACTTCGCAAACGGTTGTAACAAGGTCACAGAGAAAAACAATTTTATCCTCTGATTACTGTAACATGATATGAGCTTGGAATTGCATCCACTTGGACTATTTATTTAGGCATTGCTTGTCTGGTCCCTGAAGAAAACTCCTCAGCGTAGGAAGCACAGGCAGACAGGGCAAGGATTGCTCCCAGTGTTTCCCAGTGCTCCCAGTGCTCCCAGTGCTCCCCAGGCACCTGCAAGGGCAGTTCCTGGGTGCTGGAAGGGAGCTCACAAGCAGAGCTCAGCACAGTGCGAGTCTCAGCCATTAAAAAATGAGGTGCATTTCCACTGGAAGGTCTCTGGATTAAGAACATCTTCCTGCATCCTTTCTCATGAGCCCAGAACGTCCTGTTTAGAAAATGCAGCAGGGAAAGCACACAGCTCATCACCTCTTCCTGATCAAGCCAAACCCATACAGAAAAATGAATTCAGTGCTTGCAGGTACTTCACTGCGTGACAATACTCATCCAGAGTGAAATATTACAAATATTCAGTGAATTGTCAAAATAATGGGAATATAACAAGGTCAGAAAACGAAGACATCCGATCACAATCAGCCCTAATTCCAGCAGAGCCACGTTTAAAGGAGATTGTTTTGTCAAAGGTTTTTCATGGCCCAGTAGCTTTGCAGCACAAGGTTGTTTGGATCAAGTAATTTCTGACGAACATTTATTATGGGGAGGAAATGTCACGTCCATTCCGCGCCGTGGAAGTTCATAAACTTGCTCAGATAATCTAAGAACTTCTCAGCCCATAGCCTGCTGCCTCAGGAATTATTTGAATGCAGAGGACAGGCAGAGCCCGAGCTGGGACAGTGGCACTGGCACCCACTGAGGGATGCCAGGACTGGCCTGCAGGGATGCCCACCTGGCACAGCTGGCACAGAGCTCCCCCCACCACCTGGGAATGCAGCAGGCACTGGAATTGGGTGTGGAAAATGTGGAAACAGTGCCCAGGGTGCCAGCAGAGGAGGGTGGGTGCCAGAGATGAGGGGCAGCCAGCATTCAGGAGAGTGTCCCATCTCATCCCACCACATCCCTGCCGTGAGGGTTAACTCAGCTCCTGGAGGGGGTTTTGCTGACTCTCTGCTCTTACATCACGGCTGTGCTATGAGGCCTGGCAGGGCTCCCACTCTGCAGCTCCGGGCTCCAGCCTCTGTCAGTTCTGGCACAGGGAAGGGGAGCCTGGGCCAGGGCAGAGGGAGGGGGCAGAGGCACCGAGCCCTCCCATCCCTCTGCTGGGGCTGCAGGGGCTGGGGTCTCACTGGGGGTGGAGGGGGACAAAGCTGCCTGTGCAGCTCCCAGCTGCTGGCTGAGGGATGGGGAGGTGGCTCTGTGAGGCACCAGCATGGCACCATGTGCTCCCTGGGATGCCCCCCACAGGGACAGTCCTGGATCCGTGCATCTCCCTGGGACCGGCGGAACCGGAGCCGACCCAGCCCCGGCCCCGCGCTCCGACAGAGAGGCACCGGCCTCAGGAATGAACTCACAGAGCAAAACCAGGCAGCCTGAGTCAACTACTCCCTAAAATCATCAATTACACCATGACAGCCCAGAAGGAGAGGAGGGGAAGTCGGGGACACGCTGCCGAGGGGAGGGGAAGGCCAGAAGGAGAGAGCAGTGGTTAAAGCCCCGCTGTGAGTCGGGAGGCACAATGGCATTTCCAGATGCACAGAGCCTTGGGTGGGTGTGTGACAGCTCCAGAACCAGAGTTTTGAGAGCTGGAGCCGAGCTGGAGCAGCGGGATGAGTGCCATGGGGGAGTGGGGAGAGTGGCACTGGAAGGCACCTGGTCCCATGGGGTTTATAAAGAGCATTCTTACCCTGAAAGGGACAGCAAACACACTGCTGATAAAATGTACAGGTGAGACTCAGCTGGGCCGGGTTGGGATGAGCTGCACATACCCCCAACAGCAAAAAACATGAAACTTGGAAGAATTAGGACAATGCAGGATACAACCAAGAGAAATGGCTGAGAGAGAGAACAGCTGGAGCAGCCAAGACATGAGGGAGTGAGAGGGAGGAAACAGGAGGATGTGGATGGGAGAGGTAAAAAAGATTTCAGACAGAAAATCTGGGATGAGTCTGCAATGACGGATGGAAAGCAAAGATCGTTTCCAACCCTGCTGTCATTTCAGTCCATGGGATCAGGGCAGGTCTCAGCCAGTTTGATGCTGAGTCCTGCAGAGCCTGCCCATGCTCTGGCCTGTCCAGAGCTGCCACGAGGGACCCGAGGGGATCCACAGCCCTGGAGGGGCTCTGGGCTCTCCAATGCTCTGGCACAGCCAGGGCACCCCATACCCCCCATGCCACATGACCCACTCAGCAATGCCAGACCCACCCTGGACACTGATTGCAGCTGCTGCATGATCACCTTTTTGTTTAAAACACAAAAACATCCCCAAAGAACCAGCAAGCGTGTCTTCTCCATTTAACATCTGGAACATAAATAAAAGATGGACGGAGAATGGGATTTCTTTGGAGAGTAGGAAACAAAGTGCCTTGCCACTAACTTATTTTAGTGTTTCTCTGTAATGTGATTTCCAGTTCCTCTGGTTATCAGGAACCCCCATTGTTTTCCCTCTGAAGAGGTGATTTCAATGCCCAGCACACTGCGGCCCATGTTTGGGATTCTGGGGTAGTTTTTTGATATCCACTAATTTCTCCATGCTGAGGCAAATTTGTCACACGCATGGGTCTGTTTGATTTCATTAAACAGAATATTTAAGCATAAAAATTGTTTAATCGCCTTGTGTCATTATGAGATGAATTTCATTTTGCATACATTTGCATATTTCATCAAAATTAAGGCTGCTAATATGCAAATGAGAGCCAGGTTGCGGCTGAGGTGTTTATTGTAATAGCTGCAGGCTGTTCCACTTGAAAAGCTTCTGGGCGGCGCAGTGGAGGGGGTGCAGAGACCCCTCTGAACACCTTTTAAAATCAATTTGCTGGTTTTTCTCCCACTAACATTCCCCAAAAAACTGCCCAGATCTGGGATGAGCACCCAGGAGTTGGGATGGGCACCCAGGCCCTGCAATGAGTACTTGGGGTCTGGGATAAGCACCTGGGCTCCCACCCCAGAGTTTTGTCCCTCCAAGTTGGGAAGTGTCTCCCTGCTCCCTGCAGCAAAAGCCATTGCAATAAAAACCACCCCTGTGGTAGGAACATCCCCCCCCAGGGCTAGGGCTGCCCCCAGGAAGGTCCCTGGGGCTGGGACAAGCCCCAGAAATGTTTTGGTTTTTTTTTCCCCACAAAGCCTGGGGAATGAGGCATCTCCCTGGTCTCATTGAACACAGTGAAGGTCAAGCACCAAGTTCCTTCAGACCCGTTTGAGAGGCCCAGACAGACAAATCATGAAAATCAATCCACAGTGGGTAATTAATGCAGCCTTCATTAGCACACAGCAGCTGAACGAGCTGCATCCAACGTTCTGTGCTCTGTGGCAGCCCAATAAATCGGGATGGATCCCGCTCTCCCAGCACCGGGTCCTGCCTCACTTTTCCTTCCTGATCGATGCAGAGGCCTCCCCAAACCCAGCACCATCAGCACTTTCACTGCTTAGAGTGCAAAGCTCCACAAATTGTAGATGATGTGCTATCAGGCCCTTACATTTCTTTTTTAAAATCTGCTCTTTGCTTGTTTTTTGTTAGAGATTTTAAGCTTTTAACCCATTCCAGAGCCATGTTTTTGTGAAGAGCTGCCCTGCCCCTTGGGCAACTGTTGGAGTGTGGATGCTGCAGGAGCAACAGCAAAGCC
>CM067578.1:8816921-8834421 GCA_034336665.1 Luscinia megarhynchos | reverse complement strand
CATCTGAGAAGGGGCTGCAGTAGAACCAGACTGAGGTCTGTTGGCTCACAGCATCCCAGCACATCGCTAATAATCGGTGTTCTTTCCCAAAAGGGTCACCTTGCTCTCAAGTCTAGAAGGACCTTGCCCAGTGATCTCAGAGAGCAGAGACTTCACTCTCTCACTGCAGCTGGGGACCATCCCCACCAACATTCATACACCAGCATCTCCCAGAATGCACACATTTCTTCTTTTTTTTCAATAAAGGACTCAAATCACATTTATTCCTTGCCCAGAAGCCGCCCCCTACTACAAGGACCCACACAAAATTTACCCAAACCCAGTTTCCCACAGGGCTGAGACCCTGGGTCATGCCTCACCTGCCCCAGGTTGCCACCTTGAGGAGCAGGACTGCAGGAAGAATCCCCCCACAACCTTTACAGGCCAACTGTGAGCCCTGTAGCCATGCTGAGCTGTAGCCAGGGCTTTCCCTGGGATCCTGGGGGTTCTTGAGGGCTGCCTGCCACTCTCTGCCCAGTGCTGGACCATGACAGTCTGTGCCATTGCCAGTGTCACCATCTTCCTGAAGTTATTTGCCCTCTGTGTCTTTGTATCTTGCTGCCCCTCAGGGTTTGGGGTTTTTCTGTTTGCTTTGGGTTTGGGGGGATTTTTTTTTTTGCCAATTCATTTTGCTACTCTGGATTTTCTTACCCTTTTTTCTACTCTTTGTCTGGGTTCTCCCCTTTTTTGAGAAGAACTCTGGGAGCTGAAGGGCATCCCCTGAGTGTGCCCACGGCTGGGACGAGGGGAGCACACAGGGTTACAGAGCCAGCAGCAGATGACTGAGTAAACACAAGGAGCTGCCAGAGATCAGGCAAGCAAGAAACACACAGTCAATTCTTTTAACTTATGACTGCACTTAATTACTGCCTTTCCTCCCTTCATAAGCTACATATGGGATTAATAACAATGCTGAATCAGATATGGTCTCTTACAGAATCATGGAACCGTTTGGGTTGGAAAAGACATCTAAGATCATAAAGTGCAACCATTCCCTTGGTGCTGCCAAGGCCACCACTGACCCAATTCCCCCAAGTGCCACATCCACATGTCTCTTAAATCCTGCCAGGAATGGTGACCCCACACTGCCTGGGGCAGCTGTGCCAGGGCTGGACAGCCCTTCAGGGTGTGGAGCTACTTGAGAAAATTTTCTCCTGTCATGATGCTTCTTCCAAACCCACCTGGCTGTCCTTTCCTGTCAGGAGAGCCAGGAGGTCCCCCCTGAGCCTCCTTTTCTCCAGGCTGAGCCCCCCCTGCTCTCTCAGCTGTTCCTCATATGACCCTTCCCCAGCTCTGTGGTGTTTCACTGAGGTTTCACTGCACTGCATTGTTTACTTCAGGCTTTACCTGGGCACAGCAGTGGGTGCAGCACTCAGGGACACCTCTAGGAACGGGAAAATGTGATCCCAAAAGCCCAAATTATGTGCTAGGCTATGTCTGACTGTTTACCTGTGATGTTTGCCAACTGCTATCTCATTAGCTGTACAGGAAATATAATTGATATTTCTGCAGAGACGTGACACTTGTGCCTTTGCTGAAACGGGAAGGGTTTCTCAAGGCTTCACATCACTCCTGTTTGCTGCTTCCCATAAGTGATACTGCCTCGTTTTGGGAAGGGTTCCAAGAAATAAGAGCTTACCAGAGAGGCCTCTTGAAAGTATGGGCAGCTTTATGTCAGCCTGGGAGCTCCCTCAGACACAAATCTTCTGGAGGAAAGAGTGGATTCTCTGCTGTTTGCAAAAGGGCCACAAATGGGAAATAAAATGTTTGTGCAGCTCTTTAATGTGAAAAACATCCATTTTGGAGCAGATTCTGTGTCTATCTGGGTGAGACGGAGCAAGCAGGCTGTGAAGGGCTGCAGAAGGAGGTGAGGGCTGTTTTCAAAGGTCCCTGCAGCCCTGATCACTGGGTCAGGGCATTGGCTGCTCTGAGCCCCCAGAGTCAGGGAAGCAGTGTGATGCACGTGTCCACACCTGGTCCCAGATGGGCTGTGACTGGGGGCTCGTGGGTGTCCTTGATACTGCTGGGAACCAGGGAAAGAGCAGCCTTGAAGCCTTGGGTTTCTCAGGCTGCTCAAGGACAAGAAATTACAGCAATGATTAAACACCTGTGAGAGACGTGATGTTTTGCAGAAAGCATGTTTTCAAAGAGGTGCTGTCTTCTTGGGCCAATGAGCCTTTTCTAGTCTGCTTTGCATTAATTACCCTATATATATAACAGTAGTGTTTCTTTAAATAAAGCTCTTTTTGCTTCTCCATTACACAAGGAACTGTTGCATTATCCTTTTTGCTGCTCTCCTACAGCCTAAAATGCAACATGTGTGATGCAGGAGGGATGCAGAAGACTGACCCTCTCCCACTTCTCCCTCTCACTCCGTGGCAATTTAAATTCCTCTGGGGATCACAGCTACTTACTGCTAACCTGAAACCTCCCTCCAGGCACTCTCACTGCTCCCCTTTTGTATCAAAAGGTATTTTTGCCACTTGCACACTTTCTCTTCCCCGTCCTCCAGCAAGGGGGGAAAATTCTGCTTCCCTTGGGAGGTGGCCCAGGGCTGGAGGTGTCCCCATGGCACTGGGGTGAAGGGACAGCAGGGTTGGGTGAGCTCTGCCACCAGTGAGGACACATGGGCCAGAGAGAACATGAGCAGGATTTCTGTCAGCAGAAGGGAGAGTGTTGAGGGCAGAGCAGAATTCTGAGCCAGTCCCGAGCCCAAGCTAAGCAGGAATTTCTGTGCCCATCTGCAAGAGCACAAACAGGACACACCACAAACCTGTAGGAGAGAAGAATTTCTAGTTTGGTGGTTTTGTGTTCCTCGTGCATTTCTACTCTTTATTTTGAGAAAATATTGGGTTTCCCTAAAAGAATGAATTCTGTGCAGAGCATTCTCTGTGCTGGGGACACTGTGACAAATGTCTCTGCTGCCATGGCCACTCCCTCTTCTCTCCTTCCACTCTTACAACAGTTCCTGGTGTTATTTATTGCCATAAAGCCTCATCACCTCTCTTTTGAGATTTGCATGGAGTTCATACATAACAAGGCTTTTTTTTTCTCTGGGATGAAATCTCTTGAAATCTGATCCATGAACACATCTAAACAGGCACACTAACAGGAAACTCGGAGATATGGAAATGTAAATGAGTCCCCAATCAATAAAGGTAATTATAGTGAGAGATAGACTGACATACAGTATCTTGAGGCTTTTTTCCTTGTCTTCCAAGGGGCTCCCCAGAGGCTCCACAGACACTGGTGAGAGTCTTTCCAAGGCTTACTATGGCTGGGGAGAATTGTTCCCTGGAACAGACACAGGGCTGATGCTGCCAAGCCCACAACCTGCCCACTGCCACCAGAGCCAAACCTCTCCAGCAGGCTGGGGGCAAGGAATCTGAGTGCACTCATTGCCCAGGGATTTTCAATTCTGTAGTTCAATTTCTCTTCAACATCCTGAGTTTGGGTGGGGTTTTTTTTTGGTTTTTTTTTTTTTCTGTAATTATAGGCAGCAAGATGAAGAGATCAGCATTATTTAACTAGCGTTTTACCTTTTAAAAGATGTCACTAATTTTGCCCAATTAGCCGTGGGTTTTAGTAATTCTAAATACAAACTGCCGCCAAGTTTTGCAGAACCCAGGAGGAAATAAAGGTTGGTCCTCTACCCAGCCATTGGCTGTCAGTGACTACCTGATGGGACAGATCACCCAGGATTTTGGCTGTGGACAGTTGGTCAACTGGCACTGGGAGCAGGGAAGTGCAGAAAAGCTTGAAATGGGAAGAGTGGAGAGGAATCAATTAAACACACAGCAGCTTTGTTTGAGTCGAGAGCTCCCTGAGCTGGGTCACCACATCCCTCCAGCCTGTTTTCTGTGCCCAAAGAGGCTGGTGGCACTCAGGGGTCAGCAAGGAACCCCCACACCCCAGTCCTGTCTGAGCACAGCCCAGATGTGGCTCTTCTGCTGGCTCTTGATGAATTTGCTCCCAAGCCTGGCTGTTTTTCAAGAGCTTTGTCCCTTGTGCACAAACCTCACTTCCTGCCCAGCTCCCATCTGGATCATCTTTATTGGAGAGAGGAGCTCCTAAACTTCCTCAGCAAAGTTCACTGTGTTCGAACACGGGAAACAGTTCCTAGTGCAAGTTCCAAGAAAGACCTTTAAAACTATCCTGCTGGAACCTCTGTCCCTCGCATGAGGCATGATGGACGCCCACGAGGTCATCTCCCCATCTGCTTTCAGCTCCTGCAGAAGACACGTCTGACAACTTTGACGCAACCCCAAACCCAACGCATCTCCTCCTGCACGGCAGTATTTTAAATATATCTATCTGCGCTTGGAGAGCAGCAGAGCTGCGAAGATGGCGGTTGAGGTCACGCCATTACGGGTGGTGAAGGTCACACCATCTGACACATGTCAGATGAAAAGCTCGAGTAAGAATATTCAGCCAACTGCTCGGAGCGGTTTTTCATCCTTCCGTGGAGGGAGCAGCGCTGCTCCGCTCGGTGAGCGAGCCCATCCCTCCCCGCTTGTGGGGCAGGAAATGTGTTAGCATAACCAGGCAAACGTGGCGCAGGGGAAATGCCAGACTGTCTCCCTTTTCTTCCCTCTCACAATCCTATTTAACAGAGCAAGAGCAGATACGGCTTTTCCCCATCCTCCTTCGCTTTGTGCTCTCCCTGCGATGGGAGGGGGTTCTCGAAGCTGCTTCGGAGCGGGGCAGACCTTGCTGTAAGGGACCAGGCTCGGTGATGCTCGGGGTCAGCCGGGTGTCCCGGCACGCTCAGTTTGCGCTCCGGGGGTGCGGGCTGAGCCCGGCAGGGTCCCCGCCCGACGTGCCCGTGCCCCGCCGATAGCAGCCGATAGCCCGGAGCGCTCCCGGCACCACCACCAGGCTCGCACCGTTTGCCGCTCCGAAGTGCAGATGGCTCTGGGGTGGCTTTTCTTGGCACCTCCCTGCGAAGCCTAGGGAGGGCATCTGCTGAAAACAACTGCTTCGGGCTGGCGGCGGCCCGGCCCGCTCCCTCCCGGCGCTCCCATCTGCATCCCGCTGACCCCGCGGCCGCGGGCGCCGGGTTAAACGCGAGAGCTGCGGCTCTGCACCTCCAACAGCTCCAGGCAACGAACGGATTTCATGCGCAGCCCTCCTGTACCTCTCCTTGATGTTCTGAGGCAATGAGAAAGAAGTGTTAAATTTGTTCTTGGCTACTTTTCCTTGCAACTCCCAAAGGCACCGGTTACAAACTGAATCAGTTATCAGCTAGTTAGGCTGGCAGTTCCCGAAGGTACCGCATGAATACTGATAGGGACCCATGCATTATTCAGTGCGAAGAGCAGAGGAAAATGAGCAACACGTCCAAAACAAGAACAGCAGTGGCAGTAAGGGAATAATTAGCGAGCTGTCACTTGTCCCTGTCAGTATTCCCTCCCTTAACACATAAGGGAAAATAATAAAAAAGGGTAAGATCATCTTGCAAGCTCTGCTCTTAAATATGCAGCTGGTAGGTTAAAATACAATGATAAAGGGGAGAGGATAGAGAGCTCTGATACAGTTTTCAAAAGATATGGCCTCCATTTCCATGGAGACTGGGGGTTTTTATTTTTTTTAATCCCACAGGCACTGGGTTATACAATAAGTCCCTGCCTTAAATATCAGCCCATGTGCAACAGCATGAAAGGGACGTGGCTCTAACACGGGAGTTTATCCCAAGGAAAATATTTAGGATTTTTTTTCCCCCTCCCTTTGTACAAAACACTACAGAAGTCGATGTATTTTAGAGAAAAGCAGGTTGACTGAAATTGGCTTTGCTGAAAGAGTCTGCAGCTCCGATACGGAGCGTGAGAGCGGGGGAATCCTGCAGCCGGGGCGGTGTTCCCGGCGCTGCTCCCCCATCCCAGCCCCTTCCCATCCCCGGAGGGGCTGGGGGCATCGGGGGGCGGCCGAAACCGCAGACTGGAGAGCTCAAATCGACTTAACGTGGAGCAAATTTTGAACTAATTAAGCAGTTTGTGGGCTGGTGAGAACAAAGTCGTTCTGCTGCTGTCTCCAGAGCTGCTCAGGAGGACGCGGACGCGGCGCCGGTGCCCGCGGGTGCGGGTGCCCGCTGGCAGCAGCGCTCTGCCCACGGTGCGGGGAAGGGGTGCCACACACCCCGCGGGGTCCGGGTCCTGCTGGGACCTCTCGTTAGGACAACAGCGAGCGCTGCCGCACAGCCAGGCTCCATCCCCGCAGAGCTGCCGGGTCCATCTGCCTCCCCCGCAGCCCCTCCGTCTCCGCCTGCAGCAGCCCGCAGAGACTCCCGCGCTGCCAGGCTCGTTCCGAGCAGGGAAGGGATTTGTGCGACGCACAGAGATGCTGTGCTCACTTCCCTAAAATATCCTGACATGGATCCCTCCAAACAATCTGCTACATCACCGCGAAGCTGCAGTCGAGCGGAACAGGGAAGCGAGCGCGTCTCTCTGAGCATGTGGCCCACCACGGCTCCAAAAATGTAGGGATTCGCCAGCAGATTTCAACCCTCTCTCTCAGGGAATGGCCACGGAGATCATCGCCAGCGGCTGCAGTGTTTAGCAAAGCCATTAGTTAGCCCGGCTTATTTCGGAGCTCTGCAACACTTACGTCACTGAGGACCCACTTCCCCTGTTCTCTGCCCTCATTTCCTAAAAGGAAATTCTGGAGGACCCGCCGGCAGCAGCAGGTCCTGCAGGGAGCAGGATGGAGGGACAAATCCTGGCTAGGGGTGCGGGGTCGGGGTGCTGCCTCTGACAACAGCTTTAACTCAAAACAACGGGAAAGAAAACAAGGAGGGGCTGGGAAAGCGTCTCAGGAGCGCCTGCAAATGGCGCCTGTCCAGCTCCCCAAAAGTCAGGAGAGGTTCTTCAGCAACGCTCTTCCCACACTGGGAGGATGTATCCTCCCAACTGCCTTTTTTCCCCAAAAATACATTTCATTGTTTTTCCCTGCTCCTGCCTGGCAGCCCGTGGGATAACAGCTCTCCGTATATAGTCTCACACTATAAAAATGCACACAAAGTGAAGCATTTTCATGTCAGGTTTTCCTAATCCCTTTCTAGCTCCTGACTAATCCTACCCAGCCCAGCCCCTGCCGTGCCACAGCTCCCTCTGAGATTGTGCCACAGATGACTCTGTTTGATTGGCACTCGATGGTAGAGACAGTCCCCTATTGAACCCTGTTTCCAGCACAAATCCATGGCAAGGTTTTTGCTCATCAAAACGTCTTTCTGGCTGTCCTTACGCCACTGCCGAGGTGGCCATTTTCCTTATCCATCACACGCGCTCTGCGTCGTTCCAGGTCTTGGATGAATGATTCTCGGGATAATGTATTTCATCCCACCAAACCGTGTATGTACTGGGAAAAGAAAACTGGAGAGATTTCACATCAACTAAACAAGCATCTTTGGTGTCAAGTGTCTGTGTTTTTGCATAAGCACCCACCAGTTCTTCTCGGTCTCCCTCTGAATGAGATCCCCGCACGGATGAATATTCATGAGAATTAAATAGGAGAGCTGTGAATTTCAGCTAAGGAAACTTTCCTGCCGGAGGAGGAGTGTACTTTTGCTAATGCTTCTCTAGTGTGTGCTCATCCCCAGGTGACACCTTCCACGCTCCGGGAACAGGGTTAGGGAAGGCACTCGCTGCTGGCACGGAGCCTGGCTCTGAGCCACAGCCCATCCCATCCCATCCCATCCCATCCCATCCCATCCCATCCCATCCCATCCCATCCCATCCCATCCCATCCCATCCCATCCCATCCCATCCCAGGGCTCCCCGACAAGGCAAAAGCTGCAGGGCTGTGCTGGCCCCTGACCTCCATGGAGCCGTGTGACCTTAAACCAACCCAAATTCGGACGGGTTATTTTTAATGAAAGATTGCAGGACAGACCCTGGCCGCCAAAATCCACGTTCTAATGGCAAGAGAGTTTTTCTGCCTGGCTCTCGGTTGGATTTGGATGCTCAGCCCGTTCCAGTCGATGCCATCCCTTTTCCCTCCTGTATCTCCCTGTGGCTGGGGCTGCACAGACGGCGGGGCCGGCGCTGCTGGCGGTGTCGTTCCTGCTGTCACACACCCGTCACTGACGGGCGGAGGGAGCACCGGGAGCCTGATGTTCCACCACTCCTTGCCCAGCTCTCCACATCTCCGCTCGGAATTGCAGGACCTTTGTTTTCCAGCTGCGGCTGCGGCTGCGGTTGTGGTTTGATTGCAGGAGGATGCGCGATTAAGCCTGTGGAGAGTGAATAATTTGGCACGGAGCATTCCTTGTTATTCCGCCGAGCAGTCTGTGTGTCAATCGATGGGGTAACAATTATGATCAATGTCAACAGGAAAAAACAAACCCCCACCATTCAGCAAGCACAAATGTGCCCAGGCACAAAGCTGCTGCCTTGCCGTGGCTGCCGCAGCCGGGTCCCTGCCTGGGGGAGCACCCGGTGCCCGCAGGGGAGGGATGGGGCAGGAGCACAGACCCGGCTCCTCCTTGGCCAGGCCCTTCCCGACGCTTTGGGATTGAATTGCTGAGATTTGGAGTTTGATTTGTGGGATTTGGAGTTTGCCAAACGGCACTGCGTGTGCCACCGGGCAGAGGCTGGGCTGGCTCCGGGGCTGGGGAGCATCGGGCACAGCTCGAACCACAGCAGCACCGGAGCAGAGGATCCAGAACTGTGCCAAAACCTCTGTGACTCCTCCAAACAACTGAGCTGTGACCCGCTCTGCCTTTTTTACACTTGAGCTCCAGTGCCTGAGACACGGCCAGTGTGTCAGCAGGCTGGAAAACCTGTGGGGCACACGGTCCTGGCAGGACAAAGGTACCAGAAGGGCTGCCCAGGTGGCCCCAGTCCAGCAGCACTGAGCCCAGGCTGGTTCTGGTGTCTGGCTTTTGAATGCTGGCTCTGTGACCTCTCTGCAGGTGCCTGCAGTGGCCAGATCCCTTCCCAGCTCCTCTGAGATGTCCTGGTGGCCACGGCAGGGTTGGCAGAGCGAGTCCTTCAGCTGCAGGTGCCCGGCCAGGCTGGCATTCCCGACAGGAGCGTGCCTGGCATGGGCTGGCAGCACCTCCCGTCATTAAAGCAGCTCAGCCACACCTGAGGTGCCACTGGGGCGAGATGCAAGAGCGTTGCAGAGGAATGCTTGATGCCCTCTGTCAGTCACTGCCGGGGATAAACGCTCCTCGCTGCTGTCACACCGCGCGTGTAGGATGCTGAATTAAACAGTGGGTCTTTTGATGCTGCTGAAGGAACTGTTGCATTAATTATCCATAGAATTTGCACATGCAGCTTACAGAGTGGAAAAGGCGCATTTCCCCCAGACTGAGGCACATTTGAATCTCAGCCCCCTCCCTCTGAGTCGCCCCTGGCCGCGCTGGACCCTTCCCAAGGCGCTGCGCCGGCGCTCTCCGATTGTTTACTGATGAACCCAGCCCTGGAAGGGTGAGGTCTTTGCCAGGGATTGTTTTTACTACCCTGTTAGTTAAGGCTGAGAGTATTATTTTACATGCCAATGAATAATTTACCTGCCATTAAGAAACTCGCTCAGAAACAATCCTCAGCACGGGCTGGCGTTACCTGCGTGGCTCAGGGATGCGGTGGGATCATGCTGGAGGCACGAGCCCAGGTGAGCAGCAGGTACCCTGGAAAGCTGCCATGGAAGGAAGGTCCTAAATGGCTGTGTAAAATAAAATGTCCCCAGCACTGGTTTCCATGAGCTGTGGCTGCATCTCCAAATTTATAGCTTAGAAAAAAAAAAAAGAATAATTGCGAGACCACATTTTTCACTTGTGCTTTTCCTGAGATCTCTATTTTCCCCTTGGATTCTCCACACCTCCTGATTATTTATAGCATACCAGAACTCCAGCCTTATAAAATATCATGCATGACTTCTCCTTGCACTCAGTGCTCGGGGAGACCAGGCACTATTGGTAAAAGATTTAACTCATTAATAGAGAGAAGCTGGAACAAAGCTCTGTAATTCAGTATTGGCTTCCCCAGCCTGATGGTGTTTATTTAGAAAGCAGCAAAGACACAGGCATGTGGGGCTATAAATCAGCAGAAAATCAATGCTAACATGTAAATAAATTGCAAATCAGCTGAGAAATTGGTTTCATTTTGAGACGATAAAGCATATTTCTCCTGTACTTATTTTATAAGGTGCCCCTTAAGAATTGTAATATTTCTGTGTGGTAATGATAAACATTAGTGAGTTGCTTTAGAAATGAAAAAATGGCAACCCTGTGGGGATTTGAAAAACATATGCACTTCAAATTTGAAAATCCAATTTAACTGTCCATTATATGGAGAATAAAAAAAGGTAAGGATAGGATAATTTTGCAGTTACACAGCATTTGACTAAATCTGATTCAGGGATGACAGCTACACTTTAAAAGCTACATGTCTGAATGTAAGGAGACAGCAAATCATTTATTTATGATTGTAATCTAGCTCCTGTCTAACAAGTTAACAACTGTGCAGAGTGCTCCCTGAGTGGAGGCAGCCTGTGTAGGCTTGTCAGTTAGCACTTTTAAAAACACTTTTCATAGAATTTCGGTTAAAAAAAAAAAAATAAAATAAAAGAGACAAAAGAGAGTCCCTGTCAGATTTACCAAAACAAGCAGATGTTAAAATTGCAAAAGTTTGAAGAAACAAATCCTGTTCTTAATTCTATGCAAAGCACCTTGTGCAGAGGGTGCACAACAACCAGAGAGGCCGATGCAGGGATCTGGTTGTTTGTGCATCCTGAACATGGCAACAACCTTGTTTTGCTGGAAGTGTCACATTTTTGACACCAAAGGCTTGGCTGCTGCATCCATGTCTGTGGCATTTTGAAATTTTTGATGCCCAGAACTCTCTCTGCCCCTGTTCCCACACGCCCTGTCCCTGGTTCCAGCTGTGCCTTGGCCTTGTGGCTGTACCTGTCAGATGAACCTGTGTTGATGTCAGAGTTTTAAGGCAACCAAATCACCTGAACAATTATGAAGAACTGGAAACCAGGAGTATTTGCCCAGCAGCTCAAATGGGATGTAAGTAATTGAATTCTGATATTATATGTTCTTTAATTTTAAATGAAAGGTACCATAATGCTAATTCAGCTCCACCCCCTGCATGGGCAGGGACTCTTTCCACAAGACCCAATTGCTCCAAGCCCTGTCCAACCTGGCCTTGAACACTTCCAAGAGGAGGATGGAGCTTCCTCTTGATATGCAAATTCTGGAAAGTGATTAATGCAACCAGTTTTTATGAAGAGTGAGAGGGAAGAGATGGTGGAGTTGCTGTGCATGGCCACGAGCTGGAGAACTGGGACAAACAGGGGACAAGCTGGTGTGGGGTTGGAAGGCTGGGCAGGAGCAGATGAAATTCAAGGCATACAAATGCAAAATCTGGAGCTCTGGGAGGGTTGTAGAAGTGGAAATCTCATCTTCATGAGCATTTTGTACAGCACCCAGGAGTGAAAATTGAAGGGTGCAACAAATAACTCTGGAAACACTAGTTCTACATCCAGTAGTTTCCAACCAAATATTGGGAATAATTAGGGGGAAAGTAGGGATTGAAGAAAGAGCACAGTGGTGTTACTGACATCTGTGTGGCAGCCCTACCCTGAACCCTGCATTGTTCTGCTCCCAATCCTTGACACAAAACCAGCAATAGATGTGAGAATGTCCAGAGAGGGGCCCAGGGCTGAGTGAGGATAAAGTCAGGATTCCCTGGGGTGAGGCTTTTCAGCCTGAGAAGGGAGAAATCTGTAAACCCAGGACAGGGAACAAGGATTAGCTGCTGGTTTGAAGGCTCTGAGGGGGATGGCAGAGGTTGAACCCAGCAGGAAGGAGGCTGCTCTCAGATCCTTCACCCAGACTGTGCAAGGTAAAATTTACATGGGTTCAAAAAGTTACCGGACAAATTAATGTCAGAAAAATCCATCATACATCCACACACAGACATTATTTCTGGCTTTGAAGGATCCTGAGCCATAAATTGCTGGAGGTTAATAGAGTGTTTGATGAAGTATCATTGTTCCTTGCTCTGTGCTTGTGCTCTCCAGTGGGTGTTCACCGCTGCTCTCTCCCTGGGATGAGCCACTCTGGCTATTTTTATGCTCTTAACATGTTCTTTTACCAGCTGGAGAAGGATTCTAACGCTCAGCATAAATCAAACCTGCTCATTTGATGTGCCTTGCCTCGGCCTCCTTGCAGCCTGTGGCTCCTGCTGCTTTCAGTGGGGTCTAAGCTGTACCTGTTGCACTCAAAGTCCAGCACATCCCCAGAGGTGCCCCGGGCTGTCCCTGCCCCGAGGGGTGACAGCACCTGCTGCCCACCCGCTTCAGCCGCTGTCACCTCGTCATCCCTCCCCTCGACTGGGACAAGTTCTCCTGCAGGGGATGCCCCGGAGGTGCAGTGAGAGGTGTGGAAAATGTCCAGGAGGTGCGGGAGATGTGGAAGGTGCAGAGGGGATGCAGGAGCTGTGCAGGGGATGTCCCCCAGGTGCAGTGGAGGTGTGGGAGGTGTGGAAGGTGTGGAAGGTGGGGAGGAGATGCAGGAGCTGTGCAGGGGATGTCATACAGGTGCAGTGGGAGGTGTGGAAGGTGCAGAGGGGATGCAGGAGCTGTGCAGGGGATGTCCCCAGGTGCAGTGGAGGTGTGGAAGGTGTGGAAGGTGGGAGGAGGGATGCAGGAGCTGTGCCGAGGGATGTCATACAGGTGCAGTGGGAGGTGGAGGGGATGCAGAGGGGATGCAGGAGCTGTGCAGGGGATGTCCCCCAGGTGCAGTGGGAGATGTGGAGGGGATGCAGAGGGGATGCAGGAGCTGTGCAGGGGATGTCCCCCAGGTGCAGTGGAGGTGTGGAGGGGATGCAGAGGGGATGCAGGAGCTGTGCCGGGGCTGTCATACAGGTGCAGTGGAGGTGTGGAGGGGATGCAGAGGGGATGCAGGAGCTGTGCCGGCACTCTCCCCCAGGTGCAGTGGAGGTGTGGAGGGGATGCAGAGGGGATGCAGGAGCTGTGCAGGGGATGTCCCCCAGGTGCAGTGGAGGTGTGGAGGGGATGCAGAGGGGATGCAGGAGCTGTGCCGGCGCTCTCCCGCAGGTGCGGGAGGTCAGGGAAGGTGCGGGAAGAGCTGCGGGAGCGGTGCAGGGGGGGCTGGAGGGGGCGGGCAGCAGCAGGAGCCGGTTTGTTTATTGTGCGTGAGAATCACAAGCGACTAAAGCGAAGGGAGAAAGTTTGAGCTGGTGGTTGTCAGATAGTATCACCCTCACACCCGCCGGGAATGCTAATGAGTGTCAGCAAACACAGGGAGTCTCTGCCTGTTTGTTTACCCGGGATTGGGTCAGTGGCTGAAAATACACAGTTTTTCCTTTTGTAGATAAAATAATTCTTTTCTCATAGAAAAGGCTGGGTTTGTAATTCAGGATTTTCCCGGTTTTGATGTAGGGGGAGAAATGGAACTGTGGAGCGTCGGTGGTTCAGGGGCAGCTCGGCTGCTTTTAAATGGTATTCTGCGGATAAGAAAATACTTAAAATACACTTTGGAAATAGCCATCAGCAGGGTGTTTTGGGAAAACCGGCAGCGGAAGAGTCAGGGCTCTTCGCTCCGCTCTCACTGGCCACCCTTTGAACTGATTATTCTCCTATCGGAAAGGAATGCCAGGAGTGTTATTTAAATTAGATTAAAAGCAGAAGTGGTTTAGATAGTGTAGGAGTGTGCCCCACTCTTTTCTCTTTAAGGGAAAGAGAAGGAAATTTCAGAAATCCGTGTTTAACTAGGATTGCTGAGGTCTGGGGTAATCGCAGCTCCTCCATCCCTCCCCCCTCCGTGTCTTCACGCTTTCAAT
Organism: Luscinia megarhynchos; assembly: GCA_034336665.1. Classification (NCBI taxonomy): domain Eukaryota; kingdom Metazoa; phylum Chordata; class Aves; order Passeriformes; family Muscicapidae; genus Luscinia; species Luscinia megarhynchos. Next base: position 8,820,568 of record CM067578.1, on the reverse strand, counting down.
GTTTCAGAAAAGAAAAAAAAAAAAAAAAAAGTGTGATTACTGTGTTTTTGAACACAAACCATCGGTTGCTCTCGTGTCACCGTGCGGAGGGGACATGTCCCCGTCGGTGATCACCCAGCGAGGGGCTGGAGATGTCCCCGCGGCTGAGTGACAGCCCGGCTCGGGAACAGCCCTCGGCTGCGCCGGGCGCGCTCCGCAGCGGAGCCGGGGCCGCGGAGAACGGCGCTGTTAGAGCAGGCAGCAATCTGTGGGGTCTCCAGAACCTTATCATCCATGCGAGTCAACAACTGTGCTAAATTGAAATTGTAGAGTTGATTAAACGACGTATTTAAGGCCCCATAAAAGAAAGCAAAGGCAGGCAGGGAGGGAGCGGCGTGCGGGGGGCGGCGGGTGGGGAGGGTTTATCTCACCGCGAGCAGCAGGCTCAGCCACTGATCTAATCAAATTATTCAGCATTAAAAAACTGCCAAGGCATTCCAGTGCTGCAGCTTCCAGAGGCCCAGCTGGGATCAAATGCTAATCAACATCTCCACGATATTTATTCCCACTGTCAGTCTGGTACGTGTTTGTTTTCCGAGCGCTGCATACTAAACTGAAAGATCAAGATGAATCGGTGGAGATGGGAGATGATGAGCAGGCAGGCTAAACACTGGGAAAAGCAGCGGCTACTGGGAAGCGGGGACAGAGGGAGATGGTTTGGAGGGAGGTGGTTTGGAGGGAGGCGGTTTGGAGGGAGAGGGTTTGGAGGGAGGTGGTTTGGAGGGAGGCGGTTTGGAGGGAGATGCGCAGCAGCCCTGCTGGCAGCGGGGACAGTGGCCCAGCCCTTCCCGGCACAGCCGGACCCTCCGCTGGCACAGCAGCCCCGCGCTGGCCTCACAGCCCTCGCACCCGGCTGCTGCTGCTCCACCAGAGCCCCTTTTGTCCCTGCAGCACCAGCGGCTCGTCCTGCACCACGTGCGGACAGGGACGGCCACACCGCACGGTGTCCCCGGGGACCCTCCAAGGCCGCCTGCCGACCAGCGAGGTCCTCCTTAAGCACTAGCCACCGGAGCGCTGGGAGACTAATTAATTTCCTTTTTGTTTTTCAGAGTTTCATTTTTAAATTACAGTCTTCCCTCCTCTCTAATAAATACTCAACAATTAAAGCTTTTTTTTCCCTGACATGCGATTCCAACATCTCAGTGTCCCACCCTCCTGTCACCTTCCCTGCCATAAACAGATTCGTAAAAACTGCTTTTGACGCCCCAGCTGCCATTAGCCACTTAAAATCCCATAATTATCATCCTATCATGGGCCTGTTAACGAGCAGTAAAAATAAGGCCATTGAATATGGTAATTTATTCGTAAATTAGCCTAATGAGAATAGGTTTCAGACACTGTTTACTTTCTAGCTGCCTGTTTCGGTGCGGTGCAGGCAGCCTGCGCGAGGCTGCGGAGCCTCAGCCTGGGTGGCAGACGCGGCTCCCGCTCCGGCGGGCACAGCCCCGCTGCCCTGCCAGCCCTGCTCCCCCGCTGTCCCCACCGCCGCTGTCCCACAGGACCCGTCACAGGGCAGGTTTCTGCCGAGCTGTCCCTGCGCTTCGAAAAACTCCAGGATAAATGTGAATAAACGCAACAGAATGGTCCGGTGCCATCGCCCCGTGATGAAAACCAGTGGGAGCTGGGCAGGGCGGTGGAAGGAGATGGGAATATGCTGTTGTTTTCCTCCTCCTCTCCTCAGCCTCCTGTGGCTTGTTAAGAAACACGGGATGTGTTGTTGTTAGCAGTTCCCACAGGGCTGCTTCAGCAGTGGGATCCCATTTTTGGGTTTCTCATGAGGAAAGTGCCATCACCTTTGCACATATATTAAAGGTAAAGCCTCTTTGGTGGCCAGCCATCACAGCCACTGCCTGCTCCTCCAGATCCAAAAGGAAGAAGGAAGAAGAGACCCAAACTGATTCTGCTTTGAATTCAGCACTGACAGGTCTGAGCACCCCGGCACCTGGGCGGCTTATTTTTTCCAAGCTCTGTCTTTGCAAACAGTTATTCTCAGGCAGTGGAGTGGTAATAAACCCCTGAGTGAATGAGGATGAGAGGTCCTTTCAGGGAAGAGGTGAAGAGCTCTTGACTATGAGCCTTTCACCCTCTAGAGTATTTTCATTCCTAGGCTGGCTAAAAGCCAGGAAATAAATCTGCACGGCCGGAGCGTCTTGGCTGCATCTCTGAGGAGCTGGAGCCGGCAGCACCTTGGGCACTGGCACCCTCCCCGACCCCTGTGCCCCCCAGGGAGGCTCAGGGCAGACCCTGAGCAGCTCTGGGACTCAGAGCAGCCTGGTGCAGGAAGGAACACCTGCAGGGGAAGGGTCAGCTGTGCACACACAGCCAGCAGCCTGGGGGACAGTGAGGTGGTGATGCTGAGGGGACCTGAACGCCAGGGACACTTTACAGGACCCTGCATCCCCTGGTGCAGTGATTTCTTCCCAAAAGAGCCCATTCCTGGCCCCAAAACAAGGACACTCAGAGACCAGCTGCATGAGCAGTGACTCTGATGGGGACCCCAGAGCTGGAGGGGTCCCTGGGGCACAGACACTCCCCCTTTGCCAGCCCCAGCTCCCACGTGCTGGTGGGGACTATAAAAATCACATGCTCCAAGAACAGGGGCCTGGTGTCATAGCAAAAGTCCAGAATTCATCATTCTGTGGAGAGTTCTAACTGGTTTCCAGTGACCAATTCCTGCGTGGTGCAGGAGGATGAGGTGATAACAAAGTCTGTGTCATGGTCCTGGCTGTGCTCCCCTGATGGCTCCTCTTGCCAGGCAGGAGCTTCCCTAATCACCCTCAGTGGTGGCTGCACTCCTGCCTTTCCATTCCCTAATTTAATTACAGCTTGTTTCTTCACTAATTATAATGCTCAAATCAGAGCAGAGCTTAAGGCCACTGTTAGGAGAGAGCCTGGTGGTTGTCTCCTTTTTGCTAAGATGGGCCCATTATCATTTCCCTTCCTTCTGATGGAGATTATAAACACTTTGTGTCAAACCACTTCCCAGCAGTTCTCACAGTGTGAAAACGATTGAGGTCAGGGGATGCACACAACCTAGCCATCAACTCAAGTATATTCCTCAAACCCTGACATGCAGCGAGCTGCAGGGAGGTCACCTCTGAGAGAAACAAACCCTGCAGCTGCCCAGTGAGCCCAAATTGCAGTGTTGGGAAATAATCATGTGGAACACGCCGAAAATCGCTCCCCAGGTAATAAACAGTTAACAACAGCAGCCAGCATCCACAGGAGCAGATCACAGGAGAGAAGTTAAGCTGTCAGTGGGGTGTAAGGAAGGGGGCATCCCACAGTGGGGCAGGAGGGACTGTCCAGTGTTTGATTCTTGGGAGAGCCACGGCTGGAGGAGTGGGGAGGGCACAAAGGGCACAGCAGCAGGGTCTGCTGGGCTGGGCAACCCCTGAGGGCTCTCCCCATCCCCTCGTCCTCCTCGTGCATCCTCTGCTTTGCCATTTTTGTTTGGACAGCTCAGATCAGGTATGAGATGCTCTTTTTGTGCTTCCCTATGGTTGCCACATCTCTGGGATGGAGAAACGGCGTGGGGCTGTGGGCTGTGCAGCTCACCAGCTCTGGCTGTGGAGTTTACAGCGGGCTTGTTCAGGCACCTTCCAAAC